>JAFBJR010000172.1:11759282-12028160 GCA_016785285.1 Brachirus orientalis
TTGTTTCTGTTGAAGAAACAGGGACAGAATAATAACACAAACAACAATCACTGAAAGTTATGCACTGCATATTTAGATTAATTAATTTATTCATTTTATTTACTTATTTATTTTATTTATTTATTTATTTTACCAAAAGCACTTACACATTTCAGCTTCTTAGTTGTAAATATGTTATAGTTTATTTTCTCCTTTACTACTTTGAATAGAAAATCCTTGATTTCTGGACAAAAAATAATCAACAGAATCCATAGTTGCAGCCTATACATTAGAGGACCATGAGGTTGTACTATAGGCCCCAGTGGTGAATCGCAGCCAAGTCAAAGTGACAAACTGCCAGTCAGTTTTTCCTAAAATCTTTCTCTCGTTCTGTTTCCAGAGAGGCAGAACCTGTGGAGGATGAAAAGCCACCAAGAGAGGAAGAAGAGAAGGAACAGACAGAAGAGGAGGAGATGCCAATTGGTGGTGAAGAGGGGGAGTCACCTGGGGATTATCTGCCCGAGGAAAGTTCTGGATTTTATGAAGGCTCTGCATTTGGAGGTCCATTTATAGCAGATCAGGGTTTTGTGACCACTGAAAGTGACACAGGCTCTGGGGAGTCATGGACAGAGAGAGGCATGGATCTGAACAAAGGTTGGTTGCCGCTTTAAGTCCAGGTCCCACGTTTCTTTGGCTCCATGTCGTCTGATCCCTCTGTGTTTTTCTGTTTGCAGGTGTGAATACGAGGGCCATGAGGCAGCTGCTCTTCGGCAGGTCTGTGGCTGGTGAAGCAAAACCAGCAGAGCAGGAACTGAGGGATGACAACCTTCTGCAGCTGTAGACCCAACTCCTACTCTCACATACACAAGAAGAGAATCCAATTTATTTCAATCTTGTCCATTCAATTAAGCAAAAGCAAGGATTGTATCACCACCTGGTGGGGGAAAACCTTTGCTGGGCAGAGACTGTTCAAGGCTAAATATAATTTTTTTATTTTCAGCGCCACAACGGTTAACAATATAAAAGTATCTGCCAAAGTAAAATAATAGTTTTATGACCCATACTGTTCCCATACTGTTCAAGTGGACAGTGACCTATGTCTTTCATTTGTAAATTGGAACATGTTTTTTAATATAAAATTTGAGATATTTTAAATTATTGTAATATCAGTGCAATAAGGTGACACCTTTATCAGTGCATCGCTTAGTTTACGCTGATGTGATTCACAGAAGATAAAGAGACTTGTTTATATTATCTGATCTCTTTTGGCTCAAATATTGTGACACAACATTAGAAGTGTGTTTTGCAGACCTGCCTTGGGAAGGTCTGGTCTGCAAAGTTCAACAGGAGGTGTCCTGTAAAAACCCAAACCCCTCAGGATTAACCACTGTGAGCTTGAACATATGCAAAAATATCTATCATGCACATGTATTCATTTCAACATGCTCAGTGTTGTCTGGTTTCTAATACTTCTTTAATAAAGATTTACAACAGTATTCAGTGTTTTCAGTGAATCCTGATTTCTCTGTTATCAATTGTATTAACGATCAATAATATTTTCAGTCAAGTGGGCGACTTGTCTATTCATTTCCTGATTCTGTCGTAAATTATATAGATGCTGTGTCTTAACATTTTTTTAAAAAAAATAATTGTACATAAATATGTAGTGCAGTATTTTTTAAACAATAAACAAATATTGGGTTTGATTGTGTTATTACTGATAATATGAATATGACTTAGGATATTACTTTTCTAGGACAGAAGCAGAACAAAGACAACAAAATCCTAATGTATAATATTCAGATTGGATCAATAAAAAAGGATAAACAATATAAACAATATGAACTGCACTGTTCTCTTAAGCAGCATCACAGACATGCCTATGATGTGTCTGAGTATATAATGAATTGGCAAAAAAAAAAAGACTCAGTGGAGGAAAAAAAATTATGAGGCATTTTTTTTCCACCAGAGAGCAGTGATGAGCAGCTTCATTTAAAAATGTAAAATTTCCCATGAACTTAAAGAACCTAAACCTTAATGCTTTACATTTTTAACTGCTCCTGAAAAGTAATTACAACAGATAATCATTTATGGTCTGGTTGCATGTTCACCTTGTTAGTATTATGAGTTGACAAACATTCTCTACATTTATTTTACTAGATCTTTTTGAGTTTTGCTGTAGTTTTGCTGTAGGACAAACATGTCAACAAACTTGTCCTTCACCATTATAAGTCTGTTCATATTGAGCTCCTTAACAGTTTGCATTGACTTGTCCCAGTGGTATGATGTCATATTCATAATATTTGTCTTTGAATAAGATGTTATAGTGTTTGCATTATGCTCAATCTTTATATCATGTGGAGGTATATTATTATTATTATTATTATTATTATCAGTAGTAGTAGAAGAAGAAGTAGAGGTACACCAACCAGTATATAATTGGCTTTTTATTATCATATATCTGTACTTTTTAAGAAAATAATCCAAGCACTTTGCATGTTTTTAAATATGTTTGCACACATATTTTCTAAAATTTATACACTACAAGTAAATTTAAAATACATTTAATGTACTTGGCTGTAAACAGGGCCGGCCCAAGCCTTTATGGGGCCCTAAGCTGAAATTGATTTGCCCCCAAACAAATGTTCCAAATTTTAAAAAATATAGTCATTAGCTGCAGAGCTGCAACTAATTAACTGTGTATTTTTATAATAAAAAAAAATCACAAAATTAAGGCTTTTAAAATTCAGCCAATTAACTCACAAACCATTCATAATTGCAAAGTTGGGCTAAAATAGAAGGCTCCCCGTGATACTAAAAAAGAGCCGGAACTACCGTCACTACCTCTCACACTACCCCTCACACTACCCCACCCTTCGCGCACATGACCCGGGTCACATGACACTGAGCTTCGCTTCTACCTCCTGGTTCATGTTCGGTCAGACAACCTACTCAGAGCGAAGCTAGCTGTTAGCTTCAACTGTCCCGACGGCCGAGATGGTGAGTGGAAAGGGAAACGACTGGCAGTTTTTTTCTGACTCGGTTGAAGTGAATTGTTGTGTTTATTTATCTGAACACAAACGCGGAGTTTTTGTGTTCAGCTTTGACTGACGGCAGCTGCTTCACATTTACAGCTGTCAGGAAAAGCTATCAGGCTCGGCGGAGTTAGCGTCAGTTAACGTCGCGAGGCCGTGCTCCGTGTTGTCTCACCAATGTTTTGACTGTTGAGCTGCCGAGCAGCTGTGGCTTTCGTGGTTAGTAACAGTGCGTTAGTAAATAAAAGTGGTCATAATTATGAGTGAAATGTTCAAGTTAATAGAACTCAGCAGAGAATTCAGTTTTGTTTGCTAACGTCGCTTAGTTAGCTTGATGGTATGTTAAGTAAAGTTGCAATAGCAACAGATCGTCATTTTCATAAATGAGTTAAGGTTTAAAATGACATGAAAGTCCTTTTTAAAGTTCACTCATTGATTTAATAACTTAGCTACTAAATTGCACTGATTGTGAGGCAGTGTTATTGTGACTCACTGCGTTTGTTTTCCACAAGATAGTGTGAACAGCACAAGCCAAATGGAATCTGATATGAAATTAGTGTGAAGAGCAAATAAAATCGTGTCTTTAATACAGGTTAATCGTTTTGGTGGAATACTTTGGACGGTTTTTGCTAATAATAATAAAAATCGTCTAGGGTGATTATTACAGATTAGTTTATTTATTATTTTCTCAGTGTTTACCTGTGAAATGTGTTTACCCGTGAGACAAGACGCACCTCAATATTCAATATATGTATATTTAAATTAAACAGTTTTGTGTATAAATTATTATTATTAAATGTCAACTTTTTTTCCCAGATGGAGAGAGAGAAAAATGAAAGCCAACCAAACAATTTTGGTCAAAATAATTTTTAAAATGGGCAAAGATATGCCATCAGTGGCCATATAAATTGAGATTCCTCACTATGTGCTCTCGATCAAAATTGTGAAAAGATGGCATATGACGTATGCTGTTCACACTGTCATGAAGAATGGAAGGGAAAGAACTGAACCACATATGAGCCAGAAAGCCAGCAGTGTGACTGAAAATAGCCTTATTCAATTAAAGCATCTTGCATGTGTCCAGCTGGTGGCAGGTCTCTCCTGACATCTCCATGACTGAGCAAGATTCTCCAGATTTGCTGCTCCTGCAAGTTGAAATTTGTGCGCGAGTGTGTGAGAGAGAGAGTGAGTGAGGGATTTTGTGCCAGTTGGGGATAAATGGTTGCTGTCCAACTCTGATTGATTATTGAATTGGTGTGTGGAAATAGGAGCTGTTGTCTTCCTCTCTGTGCAGAGAGAGTGAAAGATGTAACTGGAATTTTCATAGGTCTAATCTCAAACTGTGTTGAAGGCACACCCGCTAGTTGTTAGTGATGGGGCAGTATAATGGCTGCTGCTGGATCAATAAATTAATTTATTGAACAGTTCATTAATTTCCCACCATTTTGATAATTGAGTGTTTTGTCAATAATTAAAAAAGCTCCTTTTAGCTCTTTATGTGTGAATATTTTCTTGTTTCTTTGCTCCATATAATAGATATATCATTAAAATCTTTTGTTTCTGGATATAATAAAATTTGCAAACATTAAACTAATTAATAGTTGCAGTCCTAGTCGGTAAACAATGCAATAGCACATTGACCTTATTACAGAAACTTGCTTTTTTGCTTTATAATGTTCACTTACAAATATGTATCACAAGTAACTTAAACAGGGCTCTTAAACTGCATGTAAACATGTTGGTCCCACTCAAATTGTACAAAATTGAATTTCTCAAACTCAGACTGACACACCCAGATAATGTTTATCATGTCTGTGCTGTCTGTAAGGTGTTTGTCAAAGGATACTGCTTAAAACAAGTCTGCCTACAGGTACAAATAAAGTCACTTGCCTCAAAGTATCTCCAACAAGTGTAAACATGAACTTTTCTGTTTATGTTTTGGGGATTAATATGACAAACAATGTTTCTTTTACCATTTACAGCACACTTTAATGTCAACTTCCCACTGACCAGTTTGTTTTGTGACGGTTTTGAAACAGACATTTTGACATGACTTGTATGTTTACAAATGTAATTCAGCATTGTCTGGGTTTTTCTTTGTTTCCCAGAGTTTCCTTGGAGGTTTGTTTGGGCCGGTATGTGAGATAGATGTACTGCTGAATGATGCAGAGAATAGGAAGATGGCCGAGTTGAAGACAGAAGACGGGAAAGTGGAGAAACACTACCTGTTCTATGATGGGGAGTCTGTGTCTGGCAAGGTAAGCTAACATTATTGATAAACAATGGCTTCAGTATAGGGATCCCGCATTTATGGAACATTTAGCACATGTGTAGATGCCATATTTTATGTATTGCGAATATAACTCAGCATAAGCTCTTAAAACAGAGACTGTTGGTTTGGTTTGATTTTAAAAACTCCAGGATTGTGTTTTTCTCTGGATAGGGAGAAACTAAGACCTTTGGATACATGACAGCACACACATCCACCATTAGTTCATGTTAAGGGCCTATCATTCACAGAATTACTTGAGTCTTCACACTGCCTTTAATTGACCCCCTTCTTTTAAAAATTTTAGGCATGATCATGACCAGTATAGATGAATGGTTGCGTGTTTTTTGGCATGTTACTATGGACTGAGATGACTTTACTGTCTGTATTTCTCCTTTTAGATGAAGATTGTTTTCATTTTTGAAATGGCATTATCTCAAAACATTAGTGGTATTTTGTGAGCAGAACAGTTACATGTCCCTATTTACTACCTAAGTAAGAATTTAATTTTATGTTACACCTGAATTTGCATTGTACTTGTCAGTGTAAAGACTCTTGTCTTTATATAGAGAATGGGTTTCTTGTACTGACTTCTGCCATCAAACAGGTTTTATTGTTTGGGCCAGCACTTAAACAAACAGTTTCAGAAAAATGTGTATGGATGTATAACTATAATATGTAGTAACAAGGGTCAAGTTGTTGGTGATGATTATAGCTGTGTTCAGCACAAAAATTACCAGCTTTTCTGTGTCAAAGTATCACTGTGACAACATGCCTTTTGATTCTCACTTAAACACATCCAATGTTTTCTCTGCAGGTGAATCTAAATGTGAAGCAGGGGGGAAAACGACTCGAACATCAGGGCATCCGCATTGAGTTTGTTGGACAGATAGGTGAGCATGAATAAAGTGATCTTTTAAGCATTTTCTTCCAGTTGTTCAATTACTCTCCTGTCTTTTTGTATAGATTAATTTTGTTAGACATGGTTGCTAGTTTTGTTTGAATTTTGTTAAGCATATTTTAATTCTTTGGTTACAGTAGATTTGATTTATTATTTGTAACAATTAATACCTCTAAATGTCTAAAGCAACTGGCTCTGTCTTGATTATTCAATGCTAACAGAAGGATTTCAGCAGCTTAACACCAGTAGGGTTTTCTCATGTGACAAAAAGGTTTAATAGAGCATGTGGCCATCATGCGCAGTCATCATGTGTCGGCTGCTATAATAGCACTGGTCCACCATTAAACACAATGTATTTAACTGCATTAAAGCCTTAAAGGCTTTATGAAGTTAAGGAGGAAATTTTATTTTATTTGTTTTGTTTTCAAATAACCACCCAGTCCTACTTCATCTCCAAACTCCTCTCTGCTGTATTTTAGAGTTGTTCTCCGATAAGAGCAACACCCATGAATTTGTGGACCTTGTCAAAGAGTTGGCTTTACCTGGAGAACTCACTCAGAACAGAAGCTATGACTTTGAGTTCATGCAGGTTGAGAAGCCCTACGAGTCATACACTGGAGCCAACGTCAGACTAAGGTATTGGTCTGCATGAGGCGTCTGTTACCTGTCACATGGGGTGTGTTTATTATATTGTATAATAAATGTATAATTTATGGGATTTAGTCTGACATTGTGCTCTGGGTGGGCAAAGAAATTCAATATTAGTCCAGTTTCAGTCTCATGGCAACAAACAGTTGCAGGGCTGTCTTTTATCCCACTGGAGACAATGAACACTGACTTATAACATTATTACTCTTATTTACACAACCATGCATTGTTCTAGGATTACAATTTTTATAATAAGCAAAATTTGTTTGCTTTCCAGGAAATGCATCTATATTTTCTAGGGCTGCAACCAACAATTAATTTTAATTAACCGTTGATTATTTTCTTAATTAGTTAATCAAAATGTCTATTAATGAGCAGTAACTGTCAGTTGCAGCTTCATGTTGTTAATACTTTTATTATTGACCCACCTCTGACAGAATTTAAACATTAAACTGAATAAAATGTAATGAACAGAAATATAATGAAGTCTTATAAAATAAAGTATCACTGTAATTATTTGTTATCATATTGACTGTATATGTCTTGCTGTGTTCTTGTAGGTATTTCCTCAGAGTGACAATAGTCCGCCGTCTTTCTGATTTAGTGAAGGAATACGAGTTAATTGTGCATCAGTTAGCCACCTACCCAGATGTCAACAACTCAATCAAGATGGAGGTTGGCATAGAGGACTGTCTTCACATCGAGTTTGAATACAATAAATCCAAGTGAGATCAATTTTGCTTTAACTAAACTACTTAAAATGCAGACATTATACGGTCCAAATAAGATCTGTCATTCATCAGTTTGAACAGCTTCTCCTGATGTTTCTCTTTGCTAGATACCACCTAAAAGACGTGATTGTTGGGAAAATCTATTTCCTGCTGGTCAGGATCAAGATCCAGCACATGGAACTACAGCTCATTAAGAAGGAGATAACAGGCATCGGTAAGAATCCAGAGTAACATGTGTAAAGAAATGCTAACTTTGAATTCAAGCACTAGGATGATGAGCAGCGGAACTCTGCTACATTTTTAGTTCATCAGATTTGAGGATTATCCACAAGTTAAGTTCTGTTATTGGTAGTTGTGTCCCAGTCTGGATCAGTTCACATGACTGGAATTTCAAAAGTTTTTAGATCGCTTTGCAGTTAACACTCCACGATTAACTGGTGATGGGGACAACAAAACTACATATATACTCTCCAAACCACAGTTGGTCACAGAAAACAGAAAAAGTGATACAGGGCATGTTCTTGTGATTGGCTGAAATTTACTGAACTAGTATTCTATTTAATGTAGATTTCCAGCAGGCTAATTAAAGGTTAATCACATCTTTGAAATGTCTTATTTATCAAGCACCAGTTATAGGCTTTTCATGGCGAGATGTAAATCTCTTTACCCACTGGAAATTGGGCTGAAAACTGTGTGGTGTGTGAACTAGGCTGAAGAGCCAAGAAACTTCAGTCAGTTTTGCTCCACTTCGAAATTATTCCAGCCTCCTAACTTAATTAATGCCATCCTTTTTAGGTCCCAGCACTGCCACTGAGACGGAGACGGTTGCAAAATATGAGATTATGGATGGAGCTCCAGTTAAAGGAGAATCAATCCCCATCAGACTGTTCCTGGCTGGTAAGAGCTCTCCTCTTTCTCCAGCTGACATAGTGTAACCCCATATCAGCAGTGGTGTCAGTTTCCCTCTTCTTCTAAATAGGCAACTTTCTTCTCAAGGTTTAAGCCACAGCCCATCACATTTTCTGTTTTCTTCCAGGATATGACTTGACACCCACCATGAGGGACGTCAACAAGAAATTCTCAGTGCGCTACTTCCTTAATCTGGTGCTCGTGGATGAAGAAGACAGAAGATACTTTAAACAACAGGTAACATATTACTTTTACACCAGTGAACCAAGATCTGTGTGTTTGTTCAGGACACTTAGCTCCATTTTGTATTTCAGCAAATAATTCAGCAAAAGTAATCCCCACCAATCTATTAATTGAGAAAATAATCAACAGATAAATCACTTGTCAAAATAATAGTTTTTGCAGCCCTATTTGAAATTATAGTTTAAATTGTCCTTTTCTCCTTTGTTTGCCTCTGTGTGTAGGAGATTGTTTTGTGGAGAAAAGCCCCAGAGAAGCTGCGGAAAAGAAACTTCCATCAACGCTACGAGTCACCTGAGCCCCGAACCCAGCCAGTAAATGCAGAGCAGCCAGAGATGTGAGGGTGATGTTATAAACTCTAACTACACATAGACAAACCCCAACTCTTCACTGCTGAACAGCCAGAGGTGTGAGAGCTGCCCCACTATCTTTCTGGACTGAGAAATGTCTCCATATATGAATACACTATAACATACCCTCAAATACAACCACCCTGTCCGTCCTTCTCACATCACAGCTTCTGATGAGAGCTGTTCAGCCACCATCACTCTCTCCCCCAAGACTGCAACACATACGTCTGAGGCGAACAAGTCTGCTGAATACTTAATGTCAAGAGTACAGATCAAACCAACTTAGCCTGTTTGATTTGAGCTTCTCGAACTCATAACACAAACTCAGACACACACAAGTGAAGCCATACAGTCTCACCTTGGTGAATGTGTAATAAAACAGGAGCGATGATGGAAAAGAGGAGACAGCTCCACATGACCAACACCCACACCCTCCATGGCTTTACCGTGAAACAGGAGCTTCTTTTCAGTTAATATTTTCGTGGACATTCTCCCCAACCCTCCAACAAAATGATGATTTTTAGAATCTGGATGGTATAGCCAGTGATTAAAGTCGTGGGGATCAACTTCAAAGAAAGACATGACAGGATGAGCTTTGAGTCACAGCATGCACTCTTTTCATACACACTATGCTCTCATTTGTTCATACAGCCGTTCCCAAGTGGTTCTCAGTCTCGAAACTGCAACAGGTTTAGTGCAAGAAACATCCAACTTAATGTAATTATTTCAATATTTCATCTCATAATTTGTTCTTGTTCTTGTTCCAGATCAGTTTTCATTTAATGCAAGAAAACATTTTTAATCAACAGGGGCACAATGTCAATGTTGTTCATTTCATAAATGTGTGAAAAATTAGAATTGATAGAGATGCGACTAATCATTTTTATTACAGAGAAAGAAAGTAATTTGGCAATTCATGATTTTGTAGATCTAGGATCTTTTTGTGTAACCCAGGGAATTAAAACCTTCAAAATATCAACACTTGGCAAATGAAATACAGCAAATATTTTATTATATTATTGATTGAAATTATTCATTTATCATGAGAAGGGTTAAGGTGCTGTTTGATTATGAGTAAAAATTTATTTTCAAAGAGTTTGCTCACTAGAAATACCTTCAGCGTTACATGGAAAGAGCAGGAATTACATTTCATTGCTTTAAGTTCCATGAAATGATGAAAGTCTGCAGACCCCCGTTTTGCCAGGGTGGAAGGAAAAATCTTGGTGATATATAAAAAACATATTGATTTATAATTTATGTGAATCAGTTTTCATTTTTGGGCCGGTTCACATCAACAGTCAGTGATGTTCAAAATGGATCTTTAATCTGTGAATTTCAACCCTGAAAAAAGGTGAATGCAATTTTCATTATTTAATGGAACATTGAAATTGTGTTAACTCTTATCAGCAGACTACAAATCCTCTGTTCATGTCACTGTCATCTTATTTTTATACGGTTTATGTGTTTTACCTGTTGGTTTTGGTAGATGTAGAATCCTCAAGTAACAAATGGCTCATGTTTGCTGTTGAAAGCACTGAAAGACATGGACATGCTGTAAAATCCAATCATCTGCCACTGTGATGCTCAGACCAGCAGTTTAGGTCTCACACACACACAGACATTCACGCAAACATGAATGTCTGGTGATGTTACCAGTCCTGTGTGCTGTCAGCTCTAATCTGTGGTCAGTTTTGCACGTTTTCCTTTCAATAAACTTTGTATAAAGAGGCATGGAAGCTGAAATGAAACATCACTAAAGGACAACTTCACCTCATATCTCTTGTCTGTAATGGAAATTATACTGTCATGTATATGTCACTACTTATTTTAATTTGACCTAAGCTGTTTGTTTCATCATGCTGCCTTGTTGTGTTTGATTTCATAATTGTCTGAACACTCAGATCTTCAACTGTCTCTGCTATTTCATGCAAATGTTCACTGGTCTTCCTTGTCCTTTGTCTGGAAATTGTAATTTATTTGCAAGTGATGCTTTGTATCTCTCTGTCTGTGGGATGCAATCAGACATTTTCTGCCCTTCTCAAAAGTGCACAGGTAGGGTTTGTTTGGTGTTCTTAAAAAAAAAAAAAAAAAAAAAAAAAAAAAGTTACGAGTTAATGAAGAGACATTTTGATGCCAAAACTCCCCGTCACCTTATTATCTGTTGCATGTTATTCTTTATGCATTATATCATGTCATGTTTGCTTTTGTGTGTCTTTGTGTATATGAGAGAGAGAGAGAGAGAGAGAGCTATAATGTGTATATATACACCAAACCCAAGTATAGAACTTAAGCAAATAGTGAATAAAGCAAATTTATACTGAATATCTTGTGAAAATGTAATTTTAAGGCAAAACCTGCAGAAAAGGTCAGTAAGTCTTAAAAAAAATGTTCAATTGATCATATTATCTGCATTAGTAGCAGGATATTTTCGGGCCCAGCAATATGTTACAATTGCTAGTTTTTTTTTTTGGTGTGTATCCATTTACAGAAATATTTATTTCAGAACTGCAAAACCCATATCCAGATATTCAGCTGCCAGTGACAAGGTGATGCAACCACATAAGGTATATGTCTGTGTCCAGTATATTCATATTCTTTTCTCATCTATGGAGAGACTAATAGATTCAATTGTGTATTACTCAATCACTAAAGGCTAAAAGCTTCATCTTGTTTTCTAGAATTAGAATTTTGCACACACACCAGTTAGTAATAGTGAATTTGACCCATCCTTAATCACACAACAGTACTGAACACACAGAAGCCGGACACAGGAGCAGTGAGCAGCAATTATCAGCAATGGGGATTGGATGCCTTGCTCAGGGGCACCCCAGCCCTTGGTCCTTTGGTTACAAGGCTAATTTCTTTCCCCTTTATTTAACATGGAACATCCGACTTGTATGTTGATTGTTGACAGTATTATTTCAGTGTTGTACTACACAAAGTTAAAATTTTAAATTCCATTGACCTAACAAACATATACTGTAGTTAATGTCACGTATTTCTAAGAAGATAAGGTCCAATAAAATAAAATGAGCAAACAGCTTGTTGTGAGCTACTGTGGAAACGTACACTCATTTTAGACGTCACAAAACGACGGAGCATTCATCCTGTCGTTAATACGATCTTCGTGCTAAGCTATGGAGAGGTCTTTGATTTTCCCTGTTTATAAATAGTTCAATTAATTCGTAGCATTATTATGTTATTGCTTTGACCATCAAACTATGACCCTCTAATCAGGGCTCACTTTTAGTTAATAATAAAAGTGTTTTTTTCTGGTTATGTTGTAATTTTCTGTTTTAATTTACGACAGGCATATTTATGGGCTGCCACGCAGACCCTGGTCCTGTTCCACGTTTTTGTTAGCAGGAAGACACGTTCATGGTTGACCTCCTCTCCTGAAGTTGCTGTAATCCGAACATTTTTGTTTCGATGAGTGGTATGGAGCGACATTAGGCCGGGTTTGCTCGGAAGCGATAGACGGGGTCAACACTGGGGTGTAAGCATGTCACTGAACCGGTGTTTAACTCTGTTTTCCCGGCTTCAGCGCCACTTTCATCGCCGGACCCCTGGTGAAAGCTGTCATGTGTCTGCTGGCTCCAGTTTGTTACAAAGACGACATCAGGTTGGTACTGTGGTTCGGAGCAGAGATGTTTCCTCCGACAGCTCTTCTCCCAAAGCCCCGGACACGTCTCTCTTCGTCCCCGTTTCTGTGAAGACAGACTTCGCAGCAGATGGGAGTGTGGGAGCAGAGCTGACCCAGCAGCTCAATAAAGGTCAGTACATTCACTTTAAAATAAACAAACACAAGGGTTGCACAATATTACGAAAAATGAATCGTCTTCGCGCTACCTACAAGCGCTATATATATCGCAATATATGGAGTCAAATGTATGGAATGAAATAGAAATGGAACTGAAAGAATGTAATACCATAGATTAAAATAAAAAACCGTAAACATAATATGATTCGGAATAGAATTCTGAGGTATTAACACCGAAATATACATTCCAAGTTCTTAAATATGTTTGCATGTATATATAAGTATATATTTCTAATATAATGAATATGATAATGGTAATATTACCATATAATGATGATAATATTACCTATATTATAAGCATTGTGTTATATATGTATTATTACTAACGATGATCAGGATTGGTGTGTATATGGTGATACTGATAATGTTAATATTTCTAAATAAGTACAATGATAATGTGTACATGGGTTTAATATTTATAGAAACATGAATTAGCCATATAAATAATGGGTGCAGGGAGAAGGTGTCGGGCTAGATAATTTTCTATTTCTTCCCACTCCCTTCTGGACTTGGGGATTTTAATTTATTGTTTGGTATTTTGTTGGTGCTTGTTTACATCATTAAAGGTATATACTTACTGCAAAGACTGAACTGCAATAAATGGATGTTTAATAAATGTGATTGTTTCTCATGCTACTTTTGTTGTCAAAGAGCTTATTTCGGTGAAATGTCAAATTGCTTTTTTTTATTATGTTTTGTTTTTTTTTTCAATAAAACTGTTGTTTGAGTGCACATAATGCATGTGATCTTCTTTAGTCTGGTCTGCATAAACTATTCAGTGTCTGGGTCTATGTTAACAGTGAACCCAATGCTGAAAGTATTTTATATCGTATCGCCATTACAATATTCAACAACATTAATATTTTGCATTTTTTTCTAATATAGTTTTGTTATCTAACAGCACAATTGCTTATTGCTAGTGTAGCTTCTCATTTATCCAGGTCATTGTTATCGACAACACTGTCGCAAGTAGACTTTAAGGTCACTTTACACTTCTGTTTCAATCAGGTTCAGCTCCAATGTACAGTCTGTCAGATACAGTTGCTGTACATTCATGTGTGTTTGATGCCTGTGTTGTATCTTTGACAAAACAACACTTAGTTTGTTAATAGGAGGTTTTTTATGTTTTTGTGATTCAGAGGAACTACTGAAAGTTTTGAACCGCTTTTACAAGAAGAAGGAGATGCAGAAGCTGGCGGCAGATCACGGCTTGGATGGTGAGTAAACAATCTGTCACATCTGCTGCTGATCATCTCATTGTTTTCACTACACTATTTAAGGAAATTTTTTATTGAGTCCGTGCAACTTCTGCAGACAGAAGAGAATCAACAATGTAACATATGTTGTTCTGTTAGCAGATGAAACCTTCATTATACAAATTATGGTAATGATATTTACAATTAATCTCAGTGATTCAAGTGCTCAAGTTTGCAGAAATGCTGTCTGTTAGCTGCCGAGCTGTGTTTAGACATGAATTTAGGTCTTAGGTAGATATTGCTTAATGCTGTAATTGAAACAAGTTGGTTATAAAATGTAACAGCATGATTTTACGTGTCTGTGTGCGCAGCTCGCCTCTTCCACCAGGCCTTCATCAGTTTCAGGAAATATGCCCTGGAAGCAATGGCTCTCCCTGCTGATCTGCACATCATCCTCAGTGACATCTGCTGCGGCGCAGGTTTCTCAGTTTTTACTAAATCTGAGGTTCACATTCTTTTTCTGTGGTACCCTCTCTTATCTCTATGTCAATGTGCAAAAAGCAGCTCTTATTTTTTCCATACCATTATATTAGCCCCCATCCCCACCCCCTGAATATCAAGTTCATTTTATTCAATTCTATTTTCTAGATAGTGCCAGCTTACAACAGAAGTCATTTCAGGTTACCTTTCCAACAGAACAGGTCTATTGCCTTGTCCTTTTATTAGATAAACTAAATAGCCTTATTTTATTTATCTTATTTACAAGATGGCATGCTATTTCTGTCTCTACATAGTCACCCATTTACAATTCTCCTCTGCTCTCTGTATTGTACACATCAAAGTTCTGCCCTGATATGCACACACATACGCACACGTGCATTGGTGGTTCCTGTAGTTTAGAACTGAAGAAGCCTCTTGGATGAGAGCTGAAACGTCTTCAAGAAAAAGTTGGGTTGCTACTGACTCAATGTGTTTTGGGTAATTTAACTAAACAAAGGAGATGCTCTGTCCAGTGAGAGCAGATGTTCCCTATTCACAGCAGTTAAAACTCACTGTAGACTTAAGGGTGAAGTTTGAAAACTCCTGAAACGTACATAATCTGAATTTGTCGCTTTGATCATAAAGTCAAATTTGCTGGTAGCACATGCTGAAAATAGATCAGACACTGAAACGGTTCATATAGTAGTGACTTATTAAAGTGCAATTAAAATATTAAATTATTATTTTCATTTCTGCTGCTCTTTAGGTCACATAGATGACATCTACCCTTACTTTATGCGCCACGCCAGACAAATCTTTCCCATGCTGGACTGTATGGATGACCTGAGAAAGATCTCAGACCTCAGAGTCCCTGCCAACTGGTTTGTATATTTACTCTGGAGCTGGAAATGTTGGTGCTGGCTGTACATTTCGGATCTTCTTGCTGCCTCTTCCATGAAAGCATTCTGTCTCCACATGTTCCTTTGTTTGTTTATTAGGTATCCTGAAGCCCGTGTCATTGAGAGGAAAGTGATTTTTCATGCTGGTCCCACAAACAGTGGTAAAACCTATCATGCCATCCAGCGCTACCTGGCTGCTAAATCTGGAGTCTACTGTGGTCCACTGAAATTGCTGGCCCACGAGATCTTTGAGAAGAGCAATAATGCCGTGAGTATCATCTGATCGTAGATTTTAATTGTGAACTCTTTAACAGGTTATAGACAGTACTGTCGTTACAGTACACTAGAGAGGTGAATGAGAGAGTACAGGCAGGGTGAAGTGGGTGTAGACGAGTGTCAGGAGTGATGTCTGACAGAAGGACAGCAGCAAAAGTGGAAGGGAACGTCTACAAGACAGTAGTGAGATCTGCTATGATTTATGGCATGGAGACATTGGCATTGTCTGAAAGACAGGAGGGGGAGTAGGAGGTGGCAGAGCTGAATACGCTGATGCTGAGATTTTTATTGGGAGTGACCAGGATGGACAGATTTAGAAATGAGCTTATTTGAGGGACAGTCCAGGTTGAACAGTTTGCAAACACAGTAAGAGAGTCAAGGTTGAGATGGTTTGGTCACATGCAGAGGAGAGATTGAATATATTGAGAGTGAATATATTGGACAAAGGCTGTTGAAGATGAAGATGAAGATGAGGACAGTTGGTGTAATGGGAGAAGGGGGAAGACAGTATGGAGGCAGATGATCCCTTATATTCTGTTTTGGGAGACTCCATTCATTTTGCCTCAGTATTTTACTTAATTTTCAAAGCTACAAAACAGTTATTATCTAATTAGCCTGGTCGTGTTTATTTTATTGGGAGGGGGCAGCTAAATGTCGCATTTAGCTTAAAAACATGTAAATGTTATGGACCACTGTCCCATTCAGTTTTCATAAATGTCAGACTGACTGAGTGACATGTCGTGTATATTGGTTTTTATGAATATGGCTTAAGGGTTATTGTCTGAAGAAACATTCAAATTAATTTCAGTCATTCAAATTTGGATAAAGGAGTAAAAGAAAAAATCACAGTTGTTGATAGTATTGAGTCTCAATACTTGTAGAATTGCAGTAAATCAGAATTGCAACCAAACTTTGTGGAGCATTATGTGTTTTCTTTTAATGTTTCTGTCTAATGTTTTTTTCTCTTCACCATTGCTCTGATGACTCCTGTCCCGTGTGTGTGTGCGTATGCGTGCGCACTTCCAGGGTGTGCCATGTGACTTGGTCACAGGAGAGGAGAGGACGTTTGTTAATGTGGATGGTCGAGCTGCCGGTCACGTGGCCTGCACCATTGAGATGTGCAGTGTCAACACACCATGTGAGTAAACATAACACACAACATCAAATGAGTGGCATCAATGTGAAACAAGATAACTAAATAGCTTCTCTTATTTTGAAAAGAGAATATGAACCATCGATTTGGTTTTATTTCCTCCTGCAGATGAGGTGGCTGTAATTGATGAGATTCAGATGATCAGAGATCCTGCGCGAGGCTGGGCCTGGACAAGAGCACTTCTGGGTTTGTAATACTCAAATGTCTGTGAATGAAAGGTTGTTTGATGGGAAACTCTGTTCTAATTATAGTTTTTATCATTTTTTTTTTATTCCAATGTTTTCTTTCCATGAAGTCCTTTGTTCCATGTACAAACAACGCCATCACTTTGCACAATATTTGATTGCATCATTCTTATTGCACTTTGTTTGCAATACTTGAAATGTAATTGGGATAGTTTTGTGTCGAGTTTTGTCGGAATGTGTGTCCTTTGTCCTTGTTAATTGTGTTTTTACACATTATTTTTTTATTGTTTTTGCACTTTTTTTTAGGGACAATGAAGGTCTTTAACTGAGCTGAACAGTTGTGTATCTGAGCATGTATTTTCTGTGTATTTGTGTAGGTCTTTGTGCAGAAGAGATCCACATATGTGGAGAACCTGCAGCTATAGACTTTGTCAAAGAGCTGATGTTCACCACTGGAGAAGAGGTGGAGGTGAGGCTGTTGTCCAGTTTTTCTTCTCAGGCATCAAATAGGCACATCCACTTAAATCCCTCTGTTCTTTCTTTCCTGTAAAGGTGCACACCTACCAGCGTTTAACTCCATTCTCAGTCTTGGATCAGGCTGTGGAGTCTTTAGACAAACTGAGGCCAGGAGATTGTATTGTCTGCTTCAGTAAAAATGACATCTACTCCATCAGCAGACAGATTGAGGCCCGAGGACTGGAGTGTGCTGTGATTTATGGGAGCTTACCTCCAGGTGAGTGATTGGTTTTTGATAAAATGTCTCTCCTTTTGCCCCTTGTAAAGTGGTTAGCAGTGGTGCCTCACAAAATGATGGTACTCTGTTTGAATCTCAGTTGGACTCTTCTGTGTGGTGTTTGTGTGGGTTTCTTTGGATACTCTGGCTTCTTCCCACATATGAATGTGTCTGTATGTTGGAATCGGGGAATTGATTGATATTTGTCCTTATGACTAAAAGTGAGATGTAAATATAAAAAGATGGATATATTGATGTGAATTCTATAAAGCCTCTGAAATTGTAGCACTGAAATGTTTTGATCTGAAATAGTTTTTTTTTTTCCTTTGAATTCAACTCAGATTTTGTTTTCCAAAACTAGAGACAGAAATTCAAGGTTTATTGTATTTCATTGTGGTAAAATTTGAAAGACCAAATTCACATCCCAAAGACTGAGGTAAAATTAAACATCTGTGATGTCAAGTAAAGCAATTGATTTTGACTAATATCAAACCAACATTCGGCCAATCTCAGTACGATTTATTGTTCATGTGGCTCTGATGCTTGAGTGCTAGAATCAATTGCTTATCCTTGGTATACTGGATGTTGATTGAAATCTTTACTTAGAATTTTTGGATGTAAACTTATGGTCTACTGAATTAGAGCATGTTGAATATACTGCATATTATTAGTTATATATTTTAAACCTGGAGTTTTTTAATCTTAAAAAAGTAAATGTGAAAAGGAGATATCGAAATTTTGATTTAATTGTAAAATAAGGGAAATTCAACGATTTTCTTCTGTATGATTCATCCTCACTTTTCTAAGTAATTCGTTTCAGGAAGTTGTGAGCAATATTTTAAAAATAACTAAGACAGAAATGCTCAGTGGCTTTAGTAAACACAAAAACATGTCCTCTACCAAGGATTTGCATTTTTTTTTCAGGCACTTTTGTCTAATTCAGCATCTGGCATCACTAGTTAATAGAGAATACATTTGCTGCTTAAATTCACAGGCACCAAGCTGTCTCAGGCCAAGAAGTTCAATGACCCTGATGACCCCTGTAAGATCCTGGTTGCTACAGATGCAATTGGAATGGGCCTCAACCTGTAAGTACCATCATACACACTCTAATAATGACAGTCTAAAGTTGGTCTTTCTTTCCCAGCAGCAAAATTGCTGAAAATTCTATAGTCTTTGACTTACGATCAATGGTCAATCAGCTCAGTGTGCATCTGACCATTTCTCTGTGTGTCTTCCACTTTTCCCTCTAGGAGTATAAAACGAATAATCTTCAATAGTCTGGTGAAGCCCAGTGTTAATGAGAAAGGGGAGAAACAGATGGAGACCATCAGCACATCACAGGCTCTGCAGATAGCTGGTCGTGCTGGAAGGTCAGTCACATTTCTGCTTACATTCATTCTGTAGAGTTAAAGCAGCAACATTGTTATTTCTAAGGTCCAGTATGTGACATTTAGGAGGATTTATTGGCAGGAAGTGAATATAATACCCATAAGTATGTTTCTTTAAGTGTATTATCTCTTCAGAATATTTGTTTTGTTGTTGTAGAATGATCCTTTTTATACTTTAGACAAGGGCGTGGCTTTATGGAGGCTACCATTATGTGCCACTTTGTTTCTACAGCAACTAGAAAGAACAAACCAGCCAGCTTTCATTTCGTAATTTGGAACAGAAGCTTGCCACACAAACCAAAAAGGTGGCCATCTTAGTTCCCTGATACGCTTGGGAAACAGATTCACAGGAATCCCCCATTTGCTACAATTCGCCCCAGGGTCACTTGCAACTCAACCGAGACCCACGTTTTCAGACAGACCAGAGTTCACGTGTTTGATTCACACCAGAGTTTAGATGAGCTTTTGTACCTGCCCAAATGAAGTGGACAGGCCAAGGAACCACGGTTTGGTGTGAAAGTGCCCTAATTCTCTCACCGTGGCCCTATGAAATAACAGCTTCACAGTCATTTTGATGGGTCACTGACTTAATACAGGTAGAATGGAGTGTTGTTCATCCCCATTCTACACCTGAAATTCTGTCCTTGCGCTATTTGGGTTTGGTGAGCTGGTAGAAACCCAGTGACAAGTGTTTAACTTAATGATAGGCATAGACTAAATCCAAGAATCAGACCCAACAAGTTTGCAGAGTAATGTTGAATTGAAGTCATTTATAAAGATATACAAGTCGTGAAATATCTGTTTTCATTGAAGTGTTTGAAGTGTTACAGCAAGTGTTGCCTAAAAGGCACGAGAGACGATGCAAAACTGACAAAATCAGTTTCTGTCAGGTTTGTTTTTGTTTTAAACTTGTTTGATGTTGCAGGTTCTCATCCAAGTTTAAAGAAGGAGAAGTTACCACCATGCACAGAGATGATCTGCCTGTCCTGAAGGAAATACTCAGCAACTCTGTTGACCCCATAGAGGTGATACACACACACAAACTTGTTTTTATTGCATAGTGAGGACACATCATTGACATAGTGCACTCCATAGCCCCTTACCCTAACCTTAACCCTTACCCTGCCCAATTTTAATCCTAACCCTAAATCCAGGTCCCAGGTAAAACCAGGTAATCCTGAAAAACCCCTTTAAATTTGTGGGGCCCAGACTTCACAAGGTCAAAATGTCCCCACCAAGATAGGTTTTTAATGTTTTTGTGGACTTCACAAAGATATTAATACAAGTACACAAGCACATAAACTTAACCAGTTCATCAGAAATGAGGTTCTACCTCATTAGGATCAGGTTTTGGTCTCCATGAAGACGACTGGACTAAAGAACAAAAAAGTGTACACACACACTCACAGATGTTTATCTCTCAGACTGCAGGTCTTCATCCCACGGCAGAACAGATCGAGATGTTTGCGTATCATCTGCCTGATGCTACTCTCTCCAACCTTGTTGTGAGTACAGCCATCTTTTGGCAGAGGTCACATTGAGCTACATTTAACCACTTTATGGGGTTTCTGACCCTGAAAGTGACTTTTTTTTGAATGAAGGCACCAGGTGACAAATGTATTAACGTTTTAGAGCAACACTAGCAACTTTCCATAGAGACCCAGGAGTGAAGGGCACATTAATAGTTCTTTTTCCATCTTCTCATCCAGAAAAACACTGACTCCTCCGTTTATGTCTTTCTCTCAGGACATATTTGTAAGCCTGTCTCAAGTGGACGGTCTTTATTTTGTCTGCAATATTGACGACTTCAAATTTCTGGCTGACATGATCCAACATATCCCACTCGACCTGAGGTCACGCTACGTCTTCTGCACTGCTCCCATCAACAAGAAACAAACGTTTGTTTGCACCTCCTTCCTCAAGGTAAGGAGGTAAAGAAGGGAAGGAAGCTTATTAAAGGAACTAAGGTTTATTGGGGTTAATAAAAGCAAAGAGAACATTGGATCTGTTATCTTTGAGACACACTACCTCTTCCTTAATAATTTTAGTTGATTAGATGTCAGAGACTGACTCACTGTTATAAAACAAGGGTGAGGGATGGATAAAAAAAACATTCTCTTATTTTATGGTTATATCACACCGATTAAATTAGATTAGCTCAAGATAAAATTATTCTCAGTAAATCACCTTTGACATTCAGGGGTGTGTACATGCGCATTGGAAACTTATTTCTGCTTGTAGAGTGTTCAAGATTTGCTTGATATAAATGATGCCTAGCAAATATTTTTATTTTCATACAATAATTATACACTTATACATAGATTTAACTTGTTTTTTTTCCCCAAGTGATCTTTTCCACTTAGAGCTTTTTTGCTTTTGTTTCTCTGTTAGTTTGCACGTCAGTTCAGTCGAGATGAGCCACTGACTTTTGACTGGATCTGTCGCCATATCAGCTGGCCTCTAGCTCAACCCAAGAACATCAAAGACCTGGTTCACTTGGAATCTGTTCATGATGTGTTGGATCTTTACCTCTGGTTAAGGTAATAGTTCAGTGGTTCCACTTTCTTTACCCTGTTGTTTGTCCCTGCATTTGTCAATTTGTCTTTATGTTCGTCCATCCCTCTCATTTTCATCATCACAGTATCTCAAGAAAACCTGCAATGCCGAGATCTTTTTCAAATACAGTACAAATGTTCATTTGGACTAAAGAGTGAATTGATTAAATCCACCTCTACTTTGTTTGTCAAAGGTCACTGTTACACTACAAAATATGTTTTTGTCTTGAAGGTATTTTTTTTTAAATTTGGTACAAATATTTGCTTGGACTTGGCCTCACAAAATATTTTATTTGACCACTCTGACAAACAGTTAATTTCCTTTTTAAGGAAAAAGTTTGAGTCTGGGGAAAAACATTCCTAATGGGAGGCATACAACTACTGGGCAGACATTTTAGTTGATAAAGAAAAGGCTTTTCATCAGCGTCATTTTCTACACCACATGGTGGACCAACAGCTGGTGTCCTGTCCAGATTTGCACCTAATAAAGAATTTCCACACTTTGACTATGCACAGCTTTTCTAGGCTTTACATTACCAAAGGTTCAGGAAGTTCAGACCAATAAGATGCACTGTAAACATAACAACACTTGGCCAAAAAGCTGTTTTACTTTAAGATGCTTCTTCTTTAAATGTGCATCTTAAAACATTTTATTTTAAGTCTTTACATGATGAAGGCCTAGTTTGTTTTTTACTCAATATGAAAAAAATGTATTAGAGTACTTCTCTATAATTCATCCTGTTAATTATTATTACTGCATTTTTGTCAGTTGTTGATGACACAACGATGCTGCTACATTTTAATGATACATTGCACTGAATAATATCTCTACTAATGTGATGTTCTGGAGCTTTGAATGAGGAGATTCTCTCTCTGGACCTTTCTGAATTTGATTTGACTACAGTCTAAACTGTGAATGATTACCTGCCTCTCTAATTCATGTTGCTGTCGCCGTTGTTGTCTGTAGCTACCGTTTCATGGACATGTTTCCAGACACCGCCTTGGTTCGACAAATCCAGCAGCAGCTTGACGACATCATCCAACAGGGTGTCCGAAATATCACTTGTCTCATCAGGGCCTCTGACGCAGCCACTACTGGCCCATCACAGACACAGGGCAGCGGGAAAGGACAAGCCACAGTTAACAGTGGAACTGCTGGTAGTAATGATTTGACCTCCAGCAGAGGTCAGAGAGGACAGAGAGGTGAGATGATGGACAGTTCTCTTGGTAGTCGTCTGGTAAGAGACGGGCTCTTGACCCCTGATTTGCTGCGGCAGCTGCAGAGGGAGTGGTCCAAAGATCAAAAGCGGGATGTCGGCAGCCGACATGCACTCAGCAAAGACCATCATCACAATGGCAACAAAGGGAAAAGGAAAAAGAACAATAAATGAAGACATGTTAATGGTTGCTCAAACTCTTAACTGCTCCCTTGGTGATCAGTAACCAATATAACAATATCTGATTGTTTGACATAATTTCTGAACAGTCAAAACAAGTCTGTTAATGTTCCTGGGTCATAAAAAACTTTTAGCTTTGGCTATAAAACACCAAAAGTGTGGTTTGTTTTAGAGTTGACAACAACAACTGTTCCTTTTAGGTTCATCTGCACTCCACCTTATTTTTACCAGGCTAAAACTAAAAGCTCACCTTATTGATTGGGATTTTTTGTAGTTCCAGATCTTGTGAACTACCTGCTAGTTCCCTGGTCTGGACCGGATGAGAGATTCTCCTTTTATAGAAGGATCATAAAATAGAATAATCATAAAAAAAAAAGATCTTGAAAATTAACATTAACCTGCATCTTATTTACAGGAAATAAATCCATTGCCTTGGATTCTTGAGGTAGATGACATGGCCTATGTCAGAGTTACCACTGTTATGTTACACTGTTAAAATACAACTTTAGCAGCATTATTGTGAGCAGGAAATTGTTAAAAATGCATTGTGTAGGCGAGATACAGTTGTGACATTATTTTACATTTGCTTTCATCAGTTCATGCAGCAAAATCAATGTAGCTGCATAAGCTCAGACAGTATACTAATGCATTTCCGTCAATATGAGCCATTCATTCAAAACTACTCTCTAATCACTTCCATTCCCTGAACATACAGTAAACATTTTGAAAATATTGGACTGTTTGTGTCTATATACAGATGAGGTACTATATTATTATGAGATTCTATATTTTTTCTTGTTTGTATTTTTAGTTCAATCACTCACTCATCTTCTACCGCTTTATCCTATGACAGTTGTAAATAAAAGTCTGTTGTTTAAACTGTCTTTATTTATGTCGCACGGAGAAATAACATGTCATAAAAAAGTAACCATGGCAAGATTCATGATTCTTTTTAAAATGATGAGTTTTCAGCAGAACATGAAATAACACAGAGTTCGTAAGTATTAACAACCAAAGCTTTTTCACATATTAGCCTCTTCATAGTTTACAACATGGTGTATTTCATACATTACATTCCCTCCAGCTGCTATATGACTGATATTGATCTTAAACCATAAGGATCAATTATAACGTAAGTATAATGGTGAAAGAGGAAAAAAAAGATAAGTTCAACCAAAGTCAACAATCAACCAAAAGAAGAGGGACATTAGGTCCAAAGTAGTATAACAGAAATGGAAGCGTCCTTTACAATCATAAATATTGATACAATAATGTTTCATACCTTAAATATTACATATTGGAAGGTTTTAGGATTAAGAAAAGCTTCAGTTGAGGATTATTCTAGCTCATGAGGGTCTTTATAGGGAGAGAAAAATAAGGCACAGTGTGCAGTAGGGCTGTAAGGAGGTGGTGCTCGTAAATGGGGATTTGGCTTGTTAATCATTGAGTAAGTGCAGAGGCTGGTCTCTGCTCTGTGGACTCAGTGAGAACCAAACAACAAAATAATCAGACTGAGACGGGAGCAACACTGGATCCTTCTGTGAATCTGAACATCTGCACAAACTGGTCATATTATTTTTTTCTTTGACGTTTCCTTAAGTTATACGCACTGCATTGTGCACATAACACAAAAACCACACATTAGTTAACAAACCAGCTTGAAGGAGTTTTTAATGTTGGTGTGGTTCTACAAGCAACATGTTGGCTGTTCATCTCGTTTCCTTCTTGTTCTCCAAACTCCAGGAGGATCCTACCAAGAAGGTAACTTTGCTTTTTCTGTTTTTATTCAGAGTGCGCTGTTGTTGTTGTTGTCTCATGTGAACTGCACTTATTCTGCTTTTGTATGAAATCACTCCCCTCCTCATTATTTACTGTTGGTAACTGGATCTGACGTCCAGAGTCTTTGCAAAATGTGAATACAATCACCTTCATAAAAGGAAGACGGTCCAGTGCTAACATGATCAAGGTCCTGTAATCACCCTTTGTCTAGAAAATGATTAACACACTTTCATGATCATGTCACTCGTCCTCCTTTAGTGCCACACACACACACACAGGTACATTATATTGACAATCTGCCTATCAGCAATGCTGAACACTGACACAAACAAAGTGACAGGCAGCTGTGATGCACGTACGCCTCGAGGGACATGAACCTGTCGTCACAGTGATAATTTGGCTTCTTTCTCAGTGATTCTTCATGATAAATTAACTGGATGTTATGCACTGAGTCACATGGAAATTGAGATTTTTTTTAATGAATGAATATAATAATAATAATAATAATAATAATAAAGAAATATCCCCAAAGCTACAAATGTTCAACTTTAGCTCATTTTTTTGTTGTTGTATCTGTTTGGTCTTCGTGAACAGAAATAATTATTTGTATGATGCATACTTCATCCGAAAATGGGTTTCTCAAGCAATACTATCAGACCTGACAGCAACAGTTCAGGGGAGGACAGGGCAAGAAGTGTTTATCCTGTCAAACTGCTGAACCAGTTTTTTTTTTTTTTTTTTTGAGCAGTAGACTTCACTTCTGAAACTTTTCGGTCATACTTCAACCGGTGCAACGTTGCCTGTCTTGAATTAAAACAAATCACGTCTTGTGTGCAGTGGGGGGAATGTCACTGGGCGACATGAGATTGAAGCCCTGCTGTACTGAGACACAGAGAGACTTGTGTAGAGCTTTAAAGATTTAATCAGGATTGTGTGAACTCATTTGACTAATGGCTCAAATGTAACAAACAACAGCTTCTCTTCCAAAACAAACGGAGTCACAGATGGGAATAATTTGGATCTGAATTATGAATTTGCAATATTATGCAGTGACCATGTCTCCCTGGTGTTAAAGGGGAAAATAAACTATTTTTATATTACCAGGTGGACCGATTTCTGTATGCAATGCGTCTCCATGACAACCAACTGAGGGACATCTCAGCCCGTTTCCTGTCTGAAATGAAGAAGGGTCTTTCGGCGCAAAGCAACGCTGCCGCGGCGGTGAAGATGCTGCCCACACATGTCCGCTCCACCCCTGATGGATCAGGTGGACTTTTTTTTTATTTATAGATCTTATTTGGATTTTTTCATTATCATGCATAAACTACATGGCCATGGCATATGTATGTACCATTTATAGTAGTTTAATATGGAGTTGGTCCCCTTTGCAGCTATAACAGTTTCCAATCTTCTTGGAAGACTTTGCCCAGTATTTTGAAGTGTTTCTATGGGATTTTTTTACCCATTCATTCTGTAGAGCATTGATGAGGTCAGCCACTGATGTTGGACGAGAAGGCCTGGCTCACAGTCTCTGTTCCATTTCCTCCCAAAGGTGCATTATGGAGTTGAGGGCTAGAAAAGGGCTTTTCTCAAACTGGTGCCACAAAGTTGGAAGCATAGCATTGTCCAAAATGTCTTGTAATGCTGAAGCGTTAAGAATGTACTTTACTGTGAATAATGGTCCAAGCCTTAAGTTGTAGCCAAGTACTTTTGTCCATATAGTGTAGGACAGTATGCACATGTAGAGTACAATGCAGATGTTACATTTTCTCTTTGTCCTCCTCTCCTGCAGAAAAGGGCCAGTTTCTGACTCTGGATCTTGGAGGCTCCATGTTTAAGGTTCTCCATGTTAAAGTGAGAGAGGAAATGGGGATTAGGAGAGGAGAAGTAGAGATGGAGGAGAAGACTTACCCGATACCTAAGGAACTACTGCAGGGGAGAGGATCAGAGGTAAGATGGTGACCGGAAGCATGGACAGTGAAAAGGAAGGGGAATAACAGAATGTATGAATTCCAGACAGAAAAGAAAAGAAACACAGACAGTGTGAAGCAGTTAAATCAAATCTAATAATAATTCAAATCTAATTCACAATCCAAAAGATTGGACAGACAGGAGATTCCTATGGGTCACTAAATTAAGTAGCGGAATCTTCTGGATGTGGCTGACTTAATGATTGAAAATAATGTAAGTTGTCACAAAAATAGTCTCTCAACTTTGCTCTTGTCTGGTTTTATATTGTGAAATAAATAGGTTTTGTCACCTTTAAAACGTGACTCCATATATAATTAGTTTAGGAAACACAAACATTGTTTTCTTGACTTTGCTTCTTAATGATGTGTGTCTGTTTGTCTCTGTGTAGTTATTTGACCATGTGTCAGAGTCTCTAAAAGACTTCATGCATGAGAAGAACATCAGTTTGGAGAAGAAACATCCTCTGGCCTTCACTTTCTCTTTCCCCTGTGAACAATCCTGCCTTAATCAGGTTTTGCCACTCATTTTGTTTTCATGACCTGGACCTGCTGTGTGTTCTGCTTTAATTTTAGATTTGCATTCATAAAAAAACTCTTCTCTCTTTGCTGCAGGGATCGTTGTTGAGTTGGAGTAAAAACGTCCGTGCTCGAGGCGTTCAGGGGAAGGATGTGGTCCAGGCCCTCAGAGAAGCCATTGACAGAACAGGGGTAGGAACTGTTTTAAGCCTCAGGGCCTGCACTGGCAGCAGCCAGTGGCCGATATGTACATTATGCTGTTTGATTGTCTCCAATTCTTTTTCACAAATGTTCAGTTTGACTTAAGAAGGTAGTGATTAAAACTCTGTGGCCAAAGATCAAGTTACATGTGCCTTTACAAACCAAATGTTTTCTTAAGGATCACAATATCAAAAATAATAATGTTATTTCAGTCCTGGTGGTCTCTGATTGCATTGTGATTTTTAATGAATGTGTTCTATTAACAATGTAACATTAATAGATTGATCACTGTAAGTCTCTTTGGATAATGGTGTCTGCCAGGGAATCTTGGTACAAACATTCACTTGGATTCATGAATGACCTGATCAGAATTTGGTGACTGAAGGTCATGTGACCTTACCAAATATGTTTGATCTTGTGAAAAGCAATGTCTCAGAAATATCGTGTACGCATGACGTCAACTTTGGTACATGCAGTCACTTGGGCTCACACATGAACCGCTTAGAACATGGTGGTTAGAATTCACTGTGACGCACACTTTTATGAATGCCTAGAAATAATCTGTTCAGATTTGGCACGGTAATTTAACAAGCACATGTAACATGAGTCAGGAAGAAAGTGTGTGGAACCGCAATGGTCAGTGTAGAAAGTGAACTACTAGACAGTTATTGTGATTCTTGAACAAGATAGTTCTTTAAAGGAGCTCACCTATGACTGATGAATGAGGAGGAGGCAATATCAGATATTTGCTGATGCATGTATAAAACAATAAACCCCTCTCTGATGGCGAGTGAAAGTGGACTCTGATTGGACTCTGATTGTTTTCCACGGGCTGTTTTGTGCAGACTAATGTCTGTGTTGTCGTCACATCAGGAAATACAGATGTTGTGTCTGGCCCTGTGAAAACTATCCGGTAAAGATGCATCTCTCTCTGTAGGAAATGAATGTAGAGGTGTTGGCTATGGTTAATGACACTGTGGCAACCATGATGACCTGTGGCTTTGAAGACAGGCACTGTGAAGTGGGACTCATTGTTGGTAAGCACTAAGCACGACGTGACTCGTCATATGACGTTCACATTCGTGAAGAAAGAAATAAGTGAATGTTTATTTGAATCCTTATAATTCACTCCTGTCTTGATGTTTGTGTGTAGGCACAGGCACGAATGCGTGCTACATGGAGGAGCTGCGTCACATTGACCTGGTGGAGGGAGACGAGGGCAGGATGTGCGTGAACACTGAGTGGGGAGCGTTTGGAGATGATGGGGCTCTGAAAGAGTTCATCACCGAGTATGACAGGGAGGTAGATGCGGCCTCCAACAACCCTGGGAAGCAGATGTAAGGAATGTAGCTTTTGAGCTTTCAAGTGACAATGTTGAATGTAGCAGTGGAACATCCAGCCTAAGCCACTCACTCCTCATTGCAGCTTTGAGAAGATGGTCAGTGGGATGTATCTGGGTGAGCTGGTGAGACTGGTGGTGTTAAAGATGGCTCGACTGGGACTACTGTTTGACGGACATGTGTCTGATGCTCTGAAGACCAAAGGAAAAATAACCACCGCAGATTTGGCAGCCATGGAGGAGTAAGTCCACTTTGTCCTTGTGTCATTCTACCTCTTCCAGACAACAGTGACTATTATAAATGTCCATCATCCTCAGGAACAAAAATGGTTTGAAGAACACCAGAACCATCCTCATGGGCCTCGGCTTGACCCCTTCACAAAATGACTGCATTGCAGTTCAGCACGTTGGCACCATTGTGTCCTTCAGGTCCTCAAATCTGGTGGCAGCCGGTCTGGCTGCCATCTTGACTCAAATCAAGAAAAACCGTAATTTGAGGACCTTCCGGGTCACTGTAGGTGTGGATGGAACGGTGTACAAGACCCACCCACAGTAAGTTGACAGGTGTATATATGAATATATATATGTATATGTATATATGACGGACTTTAGATTAGCCGCTTCATTTTCTATGTGGTGAAACTGAACTTGCTGGTTTGCTACTGGAACACAGAAGTAAGCACTTGTTAATGTTATCAACTTCTTACTGTGACGAGCTGAAATGTCTGCAGTGAAGTTCAGACCGAATTATTTTTACTGCTCAATAGTAGATTTTCAAAGATTAAGTTCAGCCTGACCAACACATAGTTCAAAATTAACAGCTATGTTAGACTTTGATTGATTTATTGACATTTGCTAATAAGTTTATGACATCACCTGATAAAATAATTTTAAATTTCTATGAATTGATTTAATTCGGGACTTTAATTTGTGTCAAGTGTCCGATTTTCTGTAGTTGCTGCAGGTTACCAATAGAGGTCATAATGAATTAATATTAGAATCTTTTATTCTAGGTATCCGAAACGTCTTCACAAAGTGGTGAAGCGGTTACTCCCTGAGTGTCAGGTTAGATTTGTCCTGTCAAACGGTGGCAGCAGCAAAGGAGCAGCATTGGTCACTGCCGTCGCCCAAAGACTGGCATCACAGAAGCAAAAGGTACCAATGCTGAGTGTTTGTGTGGGTGTCTATGGTTGTCTTACCACCATGAATACAGGAAAATCTGTCGGACATACACTCGCTCAACTTGTCCTCCAGGTGGATGAGACTCTGTCTCTCTTCAGACTGAGCTACCAGCAGCTCCAAGTGGTGAAGGCCAGGATGAGAGCAGGGATGGAGGCCGGGCTGAGGAGAGAAGGCCGCTCTGAAATCAAGATGCTTCCTTCCTTTGTGTGTCACCCACCTGATGGTACAGGTCAGAGAAACAACTGTGTAACACTCAAGTTACAGTCACACCTCTGTTGGTTAAGAAAGGTCGCCCTTAAAACAAAAATATAGTAAATATGCTGCATTTTACACTTGTTAACTTTCGTGTCTGAGTCCCACTGACAAAACATGTCATATATTACTGCTACCCTGTATGAACTATATTGTTTTTTTTATTGGATTCTAATGTGTCTTCTATTTTACAACACACTTATTTAGAATCTGATTTTAGGGCTTATAATTATGAATGTGTTAACATTTTTAAAGTTTCTTTTATTAACTCCATTGTCATGTTAACGACTTAATCCAATATGAAGCTATTTTCACTTGAGTGAAGATTATATATTTATAGAAAACTAGAATACTATAGTAGTGAGGATGGCAAGGGTCACAAATGGACTGACAAACTGACACAGACAAACAATTATCAAATAATATGATCGTGAAGCATTTTGGACAAGCAGATAATGTATCAGAAAATATTAAGGAAAGGATGATAGAACAGACAGAATGTTGCAGAATTGTAAGTGACTCAGATAATCAGTAAACTCACTTTTTATTTCTTTTTTTTTCTTTTTTAAGAACATGGAAAATATCTTGCTCTGCATCTGAGAGGAACCAACTTCAAAGCTTTGCTGGTGAACTTTAAAAACAGTGTGCAAAACTCACAGCTCTACAATAAGATCTACACTATACCACTGGAGATGATGCAGGGACCTGGAGCAGAGGTGAGACATACATTTACTGTCGGCATGTATGAATAATTTATTGCTTTTAAATAAGCAGTTAAACAAACCTCTAAAACCTCTAATTCATCAAAAACTTTTCGTTTTTTCTCTCTCTCTGTTTTTTAGTTGTTTGATCACATTGCAGAGTGTGTCAGTGACTTTCTGGATTACATGGGGATTAAAAACCTTGGACTTCCTGCAGGATTTACCTTTCCTTTCCCCTGCAAGCACACGGCCATCAATGCAGTAAGTGTTGAGACCTGGTTTCTGGACTTGATTTAAATTATGTTATAGTAGTAGTAGTTTTTCAAATGCATTAGTGCATCTTCTTTCAAGTTAGATATACCGAAGAAAATACATGATTAAAGGGTGGAATTTCACCAAATTGTCCTGAATGTACAACTTATGTAGCACAAAACTGCATTGTTACATTCCTGTGATGTAACAAAATGCAGTATGCTCAAATATTTGTACAGCCAGTATTTAAAGCATCATGGTAAAATCAGTAGCAGTTAATCTTCTTTTTTTACTTCTTTGTGTAAATCTCTGCTTTCTGAAATGGTGACGAGAAAAAAAGGACATCATATTGCTGGAAAGAAACATCTCATTCTGTAGAAGTGGAGAAAACCACTGGAATAATTACAATCTGGATTTTAGTGGGTAATCTCAAAATCCAGAAATGGACCTGTGCAGACCGCAATCCTTTACTTTGAATGTGCTCTGTTTTGTAATTATCATATGAATTCTTAAAAATACAAAAGTAAAAAATATGACACAGGAGTGTACCATCAGAGCTGTAACAGTGTGTGTATGTGCTGTATAGGGCACACTGGTGTGCTGGACCAAAGGCTTCAAGGCCACAGACTGTGAAGGACATGATGTTGTTAAAATGCTGCAGGAGGCCATCAAGAGACGCAACGTAAGTCATAAAACACCGGGATGAAGTGTTACAATAAAGGTCAGGGCTTTGTTGGAATAATGCCACACTCTTTTCTTGTGTTATGTAAATAAGGACAATGCAGCTGTTTTGATGCACAGAGCAGTGTTTTGTTACTGAGTGAACATAAATTAAGTTGGTTCTGCAAAACACAGCATCACATTCCATTTTACTTCCTTTGTTGACTAATGAGCTACAAGCTTATTCTTAGATGAAAACCTTTACCCTTTACAGGATTTTGAGTTGGACATAGCGGCTGTAGTCAACGACACAGTTGGGACCATGATGAGCTGTGCCTATGAAGACCCTCAGTGTGAAGTTGGACTGGTTGTTGGTATGTGACCTTGAACGGAACAAACATATTCACCACACTCTCTGTGGTAAATATAGGAAACAAAAGACAGCACTCGGGACAAAACTCTGCCAAGGTCACTCTGTTTCCCACATCAGCAGTACATTCCAAGTTTGCATGATTGGCCATTATCTAAAAAATAAAATCCATATTCAAATTCAGATTATCTTATAATTTATTTCTTGGGCCATGACCTTTTTTGTCAGACAATTTCATGAAAATTATTCCCAAGTTTTTAAAGTTTAGCTGCTCACAGCCAAAAACCATTACCTCCTTATTGGTGAAGGTGAATGTTTGTATATTGGCTGCCCTCTACTGGTTGAAATCCAGTTATTGCAATTGAATTTTGCTACTGGCTGATACCTGAACTGAATGTACTTTATTATATACTGAGTATAGTATAGTATAGTATTTTTAGGTAACAAAATAAATTTGCTGAAATGTTTCCAGCCTTTTACTTAAGAGCCATTAGTTATACATGTGTGAAATTACGTTGTAATTCATTTATCTAACCTACAGTATAAATCTATACTATACAAAATAGTAGAATTATGCATACATTTCGTCTCGATCAGCTCTTGTTGCAGTATATATTGTAAATTGGGTCAAAATAATATTTATAAAGTGCGTCCCATCTGAAAGTTTGGGAAACACTATACTATATACAGGACATCTGCTTGGTGTGTGCTTTAAGAATAAGCCTCAAAGTGATGCATAAAGGGTAACAGTGAAGGTTATGGTTGGGCCTCACATGCACTGTACACATGTACAACACAAGTGTGTCGCAGTGTAAGATGGATTTAGTTTCGAAACACAAAAAAAAAATGCCAGTTTTTCATAGTATAGTGTTTAACTAAAAGCAACCATGTGATTGTTGTAACAGGAGCTGGAACTAATGTTTGTTACATGGAGGAACTGAGGAACATCGAAACTGTACAAAGGAATGGACATGTGGAGAGAAATGAGGTGAGGATTAGGTTTAAAAAGTTTAATTTATCAGTGAACTGAAGTAATGTTGACTTAAGTTGTATAATTAACTCATCTCGCTCGACTGTATTTAATGATCGCCCTCGTTGGTGTTTCCACTCAACAGGAAGGTGGAACAGATGAAGAGAAAAAAGCAGGGGCTAGCGAGGTAGAGAGGATGTGTATAAACACAGAGTGGGGAGGTCTGGGTGATGATGGGTCTCTGGATGATCTCATCACACCTTATGATGTTGAGGTTGATCAAAACTCAGTCAATCCAGAAAAACAAAGGTGGGAAAACTTCACTTCCAAAATCATACTCAGATGTTCGTGCAATTTTAATGGGCTGAAAAAAGCAAATCTTTTTGTGATTTTTAGGTTTGAAAAACTGACCAGTGGGATGTATTTAGGGGAAGTTGTGCGTCACACATTGTTGGATTTAACCAGGAGAGGTTTGCTGTTCAGAGGACGCGTCACTGATGCTTTAAAAACAACTGGAATCATCCAAACCAAATATCTGTCACAAATAGAGAGGTAGGGAACTGATTGATTCAAACCTGTCTTTGTGAGGACATTTTACTTTGTAAGGACATTTTGGTCTGGACCTTTCAACTTTAAATGGCTTTTTCAGACTTGGTTTTGGGTTATATAGAACCCAATACAATTGGGTTAAGGTTAGATTAAGGTTTTGCTTAAGGGTTAAGGATTTAGTTGTGATATTAGGAAGTGCATTATGTCTATATCTGTCTTCAATAAGAATGCTGTACGAGTGTATGTGAGTGTATGTGCACGTGTGTGCACTCCCCAACATTCAAACTGTGCAATTTTGCTTTTGTCCCCCTCTAGTGATCGACTGGCTTTACTGCAGGTCAGATGTATTCTCCAGCGTCTGGGCCTGGACTCCACCTGTGATGACAGCATCACTGTGAAAAAGGTAGAGAAAAGAAAAGCCAGAGTCACAACTCAGGTTTTTCCTGGTAAACATGTCAAGAACATGGACTTTTAGTCAGGACAGTTTAGTTTACGGACAGTAAGTTTAAAATGGAAGTTTAAAATGTGTTTTCAAGGTGAATTACAGTGTCGCTTGTACCTTGACTGTGAGGGACAAGCATCTTTTAAATCTTTTAAATTAAAAGTGACTGATTTTACTACACTGTCTTAAAGTCTGAAGTCTGCTCTAATTAAGGCCAGTTGCTTAATAGATAGATAGATGTGGTTCAAACCCATAATCCCTGAAGTGTATATATTTTATAAAAATAGAGTAACAGCAAAAAGACCTGGGTTCAGAAGAGCCTTTCTGCCTGGAGTTTGCATGTTCTCCCCATGTGTGTGTGGGTTTTCCCAGGGTTCTCCTGTTTCCTCCCATAGTCCAAAAAGTAGAGATTAAATGGACACTCTTAATTGCCCATAGGTGTGAGTGTGAGAGTGAATAGATGTTCATCTCTGTATGTTGGCCCCGTGATGGACTGGCGACCTGTCCAGGGTGTAACCCACCTTCGCCCTGTGTCCGCTGGGATTTCTATTTCAAATCCCAGAAACTACTGTAAATTGTTTCGACAGGAATAGCTGCAGTTAGAACATGTGTGGAACAATCCGGGTTTCCAGGAACAGTTAGTGCCAGCTTTGAAAGTGTGAGACTCTCTCACTCAGCATATTGTGGCATGATCATAACCATATAAAACCAATATTTTAAATTAATGACAGATGCACCTCAGAAGTCTATAGGGCTTTTCCAAATCTCGTGTGCGCATTGGATGTATTTTGTTTCACTGCTTTTGTGTTTGGTTGTGTAAACTAAATAAACCAAAATCCATATAATAAAGAAAATTATAATACAATAGAGTATTGATTTCTATTGTTAGGTATGTGGAGCAGTGTCACATCGTGCAGCTCAGCTGTGCGGGGCAGGAATCTCAGCTGTGGTCGATAAAATCAGAGAAAACCGAGGACTGGACCACCTCAGCGTCACTGTAGGGGTAGAAGGGAAGCTCTACAAACTACATCCACAGTAAGTTATTTTAATTATTACTTGTTTTCAGTCAAAATTGGCATAGATTAATTCGTCTTGTGCTGTTTCTAGTTTCTCCAGGGTCCTCCATGAGACAGTCAGAGTTTTGTCTCCTCAGTGTGAGGTGACCTTCCTCCCATCAGAGGAGGGCAGAGTGAAGGGTGCTGCCCTCATCACAGCTGGAGCGAAACAGATGAAGATGTAACTTCACATCCTGGAAGAAAATCATTATTATTTTTTGACCAAAGTCCCTAATTTAAGTTCTCAGCGAAGTTTCTACTACTACTATTTGTATTGTTTGGAAAATCCGGCATTGGTTAAAGTATAATGCAACCGTGGATTAATTCTCTGTCCTTAATAATGTTTTAGGAATCTAATTCCAACTGATGGATTTGTACAAAATTATAGCACTTGCTTAAGAAAATGTTTATAATTTGTTAATTAAAAAGATCTTCCTTTATTGCTGGAACTGTAGATACACTACACCCTGTATTAGTGTCGTCCTGTTGTTGTCTTTCTGCTGTCACTCCATTCAGCTACTGTGCTGTAATTTAATTTCAGATGGCGATAATTAAATATATTTTTGTTTTAAAATGTCGATTTTCTGACGTCTTGTGCTGTCAAACACTGACTTTGTCAGGAATAATAGTCCTGGAACCAAATTCCTGATAAAGCAGAACCTAATGTCTGAGGCTCTGGTTAGAATAAAGGATAAAGATTTGGTTTGGCTGTCCAAATGACTGGAAGTCACTGAAGTGTCCCAACGAAAATAACTGTACAAACCCATCGAGAGTTACATGTCTATTAGGTGGTCAGGAAGGAAGTTTTGTTCACAGTCATTGTTGTGAGGACATTTTTAGCAAATCCTCCTAACTTTAAGTGCTTTTTGACTTGGTTTAAGGGTTAAAACTACAGTTAGGATTAGGGTAAGGGTTTGACATTTAGCTGAGATGTTCAGGGAATGCATTATGTCTATGAGTGTCCTGAGAACTAGAGAGGCATATGTGTGTGTGTGTGTGTGTGTGCTTGTATTTACCTCGTTAGGACCTTACATAAACATGGACCTTGTCAGGACCAGTAGTCCTCATGGAGAACTTCATGTCTGAGGAGCTGCTAATGTTCGGTCTAAGATGTGAACTGTTAAGGTTAAGTTTAGAGTTAGGCGTTAGGCTGTTCACATCAATGGAAGTCAATGTGATCTCTCTCCTTCTCTCTCTCTCTGTAATATTGATATGAAGGACAGGAGGAGGATTGGAATGCTGCTGACCATATTCCCTCCACCCAAAAACAACTGATGTTCTGTTCAGTCAGCCTGACTCACTTTCCTTGTGATCTCCTGTCTCTCTACTTGCTGTCTGTCTGTCTTTGCATGAAAGTCCAAGTCTGTCTCTGCTCTCTCTCTCTGTCTCTCTGTCCCATTTTGAATTATTCAATGTGGTTAATCTGTTTGTCTGAAATGTTGCCCATCCACCACTGTCCTAATTTGTCAGTCTGTTTGCTTCATCCCGTGGTCACCACATGTGCAGACCTCAAAACGTTTTTTCAGAACTGGGCCTGAATTTCAAGGTCGGGTGTTGAATATGTCTTTGTGGATGTGATAATTTATTTATTATAAATTATAATCAGAGTTATGACCATGAGCTGCTGATCTGAGGATAACAACAGAAGGAATGAGCAGTGCAATGATCAGTGTACTTACGCTAATCCATTCATGACAGATTACACATGATGTGAGCAAGATGAAGGCAAGCAGATTAAAAAGAAATAATTAAGAAACAAAACCAAGAAAGAAAGGCAGAGTTAAATAAATTAAATTAGAAGGGATTAACGGAAGGAAGCAAATCCACTGAGAAAGGAGGGTATGTGCAAGGAAGAGTGAAACGGTTGATAATCTGTCGGGGATTAACAAATTAGAATGCTACCACATAAGTACTACGTCACGCACTCACACACAGCTCAGTGACCCCACACGGCTGACCTACAGTGGTATGTTTAGCCTCACAGATGAACTACAGTGACGCTGCAGCTCTGAGGAGGCAGCCCACACACACATGCACACACACACGCACGCACACACACACACACGCACGCACGCACGCACGCACACGGCTGAGCTGCTGACTCTGCTGCAGCAGCAGCTCAGATACTGTGACTGATACACAAGCTGCAGTGCTTTCTTTTCCAGTCTGGTTCGAACGTTGCATGTTCCCATTCACTCTCATTGTCTTTGTTTTTCATCCTGTATCAACTCAACCTGTTCACTCTCCCAGAGTAGGCATTCGCCAGAGAGCAAGGTGTGTGCGTGTGTTACTTTACTTTGAGTTTAGTTTCTGTGTGTGAGCGTGACCAAATGTCCGTGAATATGTGTGTCTTTGTCTCCCCTGTGAAGCAACAATAAAGGCTTTGACACACAAACATGCTCACACAAATACAAAAGAAATAGTCACCGGGAGATGGACTGAGTGGAAACATTGGTTCTTCAAAACAAGCACTGGCTTCTTTTTTTCTGTAACATTATGTACTTTAATGACAACATGAATCAAGGCTTGAAGTTGGGATTTGAACCTCCCAGTGAAGTGGTCAGCAGAGGAGCAGAACACCCCAGGGGCTCAAAACAGTATGATGGTGACAAGTGTTGGGCTCCAGCTCGTGGGGATCATGGAGCACCTTTATTAGCGAAGGTAAGTAAATTATTTATCAGGGGAATTTTAGAGCATTTTTGATGTTTATGGCCTTCATGGAAACCCTCCGAAAAAAAACATATCAAGGGGTTAAAATTGCTTTGTTGCAAAGTGAAAAAGAAAAAGTTGATCCCTAATTAACAAATAGTTTCCGCTCTGTCTCAGACTTTTGAAAAGTCTTCAGGATATATGTGCATACAGTTTATAGAGATGTAGAAAAGGGAGACAGCTGTATTTAGCCTTACATTCCAGTTGTCAAACATCAGCAGGTTTTACAGTGAACCGATACGTTAAATTACTTTTGTTTACTTAAAACATCCTGAAACGTCTCACCAAATATCTGCAGGCGTTTTCCAAATGCAACTGCAGGCTTGTGTTTTTTCAGAGTAGGAAAATGTCGTGTTTCCCCACAAACATGTTTGTGCTTATTCTGGGTTTGTAGCAGCTCCAAAGTGGCAAAGAGGCTCCTTCAAAAATACTCGTCTGAATGAGGTTTCAACTTCTTAGCTTTTCGTTTCTTCACCACAAAACTCTTCTGCATAACTTTGTCAGAATGTAATGTGAGACAGTGTAATAATCTGTAGGGCCTACTGTATATAACTCAGCTTGAACTGCGATTTTGATATATTTAATGCTGCTGGAAATGCGAGAAGTGGCTGTCACAAGCAAATTGACAGTACCGCAGTATTTTATGAAATCTATGTGTATCTGGGAGATGCTATGGTTTTTTGCTTTTATTTGCATTTAATTTTTTTTGCTGTTGTTTCTTTTACACTTTAAATTAAAGTTTAAAGATTAAAAGTAGGTAGAATATGTCATGGACTAAAATGACCAGAACGTTTTCCATTGTTTTTCAATACTTAAACCAGAGAGAAGATTGTGTATTTTATTAACTTCATTATTTGTTATTTAATGATACGAAACCAAACACAGTTTGTTGTCCGTTGCACAGGAGACCAAATGGCATGTGGTCATGATGTCACCCACAGGAATGTGAATTTCTCTTCTGAATTCTTGAGATTTGTGATTTGACCGGCACCATGCTGACATTTTTCCTGTTGGATGATACCAACTGTCGGTCTCAGTGGTGGCCACTCATATGTGCTGTACGTTATCATCTTTTTCCATCAAAACTGAAACATCATGTCCAATCCAATCCAATCCAATCCAACTTTAATAAAGCACTTTAAAACAACACAGTTGACCAAAGTGCTGTACACAGACATGAGTGACAAATGCAAAAGTAATGCAATTTCGACAGCAAGTCTGTACAGAAAGTAACACTCTCTATCCTTAGACCCTCACATCAGGTGAGGAAAAACTCCACACTAAACCCTTGTACAGGGAAAAATGGGAGAAACCTCAGGAAGAACCACAGAGGAGGGATTCCTCTACCAGGACGGACAGACGTGCAGTAGGTGTCACATGTACAGAGACAAGTTCAGCAGATTATAAACAAAACATCAGAATTACAGAGGATGGAAACAAAGAAATACAGAATGTGAAAATGTAGAAAGTGACGGAGTATGTAAGAAGCTAATAGAGGGACAGGTGGCTGCAATAACTAACCTTGGCTGGTAATAATATCAGTGTAAGCATTAAGGAGGAATATGACTGAGCCTGGACACTCACTTTGCCACAGGTTGCCTTTAAGATAAAGTATTAAATTGGGATTAAGTCAAGAGTTAGTTCCACTTAAGGTACTACAGTATACTGTATAGAGGATTGGTTCCTCTGTGTCTGTGGTTGTTCATCAGAGAGTCCAGACAATAGACAGCTCTTGCGGTTGTTGAGATGATGTCACAGACGTCTGAATGGACTGTGGAGCCAGAGCCACAAGCAGCTGTCTGATGGTTTGACTCTCAGGATGCTTGAGTGAGAGGTTTTCCCATTTTACAGTCAATTTAGGAAAAGGAGGTAAAGTGAGCATTAGGTCTATACTCCTCTGTTGAAATGAAGAAGCAAAACAAAGTCAAACCGTCCAGAAGTGGAAAAAGTAGTGTCTCATGCAGGGAAGCATTGTAATAAACACACCCATGTGCAAAAATGAACAGTATACAGTTTCACATAAAGTACCTTTATGACAACATTGCCACAGTTGGTTTGACATATAACCCTGAAATCAAAACTTAGATCTTTGAACACATAACATTATTTTACAAGCCTGTCGTTTGATGTTATGTGTTGTCTGTCAAAGTTCCCTGTTATAAAAAGTAAAGATTGTTACAAACATTAATGGGTAACTGCAGTGCTTATGGCAGCAGGAAGACAAATCTACCTTGTAGTGTTGCATGAAATAACACATTGCTGCCAAAAATTAAGCAAACGGAAGAACGGAACATGTTCACTTGGGTCTTGCATTCTCGCTAATGAAAGGCGATAAAAACCCAGAGTCATTGATCCGGGAATGAATAATGATTAAACACACTCAAGAGAAATTTGTTCACACTGGTTTGCACCATGAAGTGTGTCAGGGAGCCCTTAAAACTCCCACCACTGTCCTAAGGCAAAGTTTCCCAAACTTTCTAAATGGGAGACACACGAAACTTTGTAAGAGATTTCCAGTGTTTTCATCCTGAGAAAGCACAGACTGGATTATCCAGTCAAGATGCAGGACCACTCTCTTGAGGTTTTAACTATTTCAGGGAGGAGATTCCAGGGATTTGGTATCTCACAGAAACCTGCGTGATTTAACGTGACTACAGAATATAAACAGACATGGAGGCAGACTGTCAGTTAATAGCTGTCGCTTGTGCGATGCTTTGTGCTGAGAAAAGCAAGAAACTGTGGGGGGGGGAACTCGTGACCGTGAAGACGGAATCAACTTGGCTTGTACAAGTTACACTACCTGTTTCCCGGTCAACTGGCTCTCATTGGTTATTGTTCAGTCACAAATATCAAACATGTTTGATACTTATGAATTGAAATTGTGAAGATTCTGATGCGTCCAATGACGATAAAATTGCGTCTGTTAATCCCTCACACTACAGGATAATTTGACCAGATAAGCTGTTCAAATCAGCCTAAAATCGGAAGAAACCCACGATTGTCGGAAGGGCCAGATTGGGACCGAAATCTAAAGTAGCAACTAATTTACAGTCATATCTGTAATACCTGCAGATAACTGGCCCACAAGAAGGTCTAATCCAGCCCACAGCTTGAATTTGTGAAAAATTCAAATACTATATTTCAGCTCCTGTGACTAAATTTGACCAGATAAGCTGTTCAAATCAGCCTAAAATCGGAAGAAACCCACGATTGTCGGAAGGGCCAGATTGGGACCGAAATCTAAAGTAGCAACTAATTTACAGTCATATCTGTAATACCTGCAGATAACTGGCCCACAAGAAGGTCTAATCCAGCCCACAGCTTGAATTTGTGAAAAATTCAAATACTATATTTCAGCTCCTGTGACTAAATGTTTTGTGCCTTTGTAGATCCCCTTTGATCTGTAAGTTGTAATGCACATGTGTAAATGGTAACTTATATTGTTAAAATATAAGTTAAAATCTAAGTAAGTTATAAGTTAAATATAAGGCATAATATTGTTGAAACTGCACTTATTTTTATCAGGAACTTTCAGGTTGCTCATAACCTGTTTTGTAAAACAAACAAACAAAGATATTTAAATAAATGTAAAACAAAGGGATAATTTTGGAGCTATTGTTATTTATAGGTTATTATTTCACTGGTTCAGCCCAGTTGTCCCCTTAACTGAAATCAGATTGACACCAATTCATCCTGAATTGGTAAATAATTTCTGAGATTTGTTGGGTTGTTAAGGAGCTTGTATCCATGGCAACCTGGTGATAGGCACATCCACTGATCTCAGTAAGGTCAGGTTTTTTTGAGCTTTTACAAAGCTGAGGATAAAACCTCAGTTCCTCACGCTGCACAGAATAAATGCCCGCGGGCTCACTGATGAAAAAGGCTTTTCCCTCCTCCTGAGTCAGTTCACAGCCAACAAGTGAGTCAGGAGCACAGAGGAACATCACAGCCACGTGACTAACATTCTCGCCTACACAGGCAGAATGGAATGTGCCTTTAAAAAACGTCTTTGACACAGTAAAAGAGTAAAAAGTCCCTCCACACCTCACTTCCTCTTGCCACTTCACTTGTCCCACCTTCTCCTCCACACTGGTGATTTTTAGGTAATGCCCCCTCCATCACTGCGTTTGCCTCGAAGGCTTGAGCAGACCAGCCAATAGGAGAGAAGAGGATGTGGCACTGACCCACACCCCACCCACGTCACTCACGCTCTCCAGCCAATGAGGTCACACAGAGTGGGCGGGACTCTCCCTTCTGGCTCCACCCCCTCCCTCCTCCCCTCCCCTCCCTCTCTCTCTTGCAGCTAAACTTGCTGTCATGCTTCCTGGCTACATTAACATTCACAAGAAAGGAAGAGCGGCACAGTCTTACCTGCTCTCTCTATTTTAATCCAAGCCGCACTGGATTATTTTTTTTTTTTTTAAATATTCCATTGACAGATTGTACAGAAGAGCCAGAGGAAACATTGTTTTTTTTTTTTTTTTTAACATTTTCTTTTTTTAATCTGGGATTGTAGGTGACCGTGTGCGTGTGACAGAGACACAAAGTGTGTGTGTGTGTGTTCGTGTGTGTGTTCGTGTGAGTCTGCATGTGTGTGAGGCACAAATAAGAAGAGCACGACAGGATGATTGCAGCCCAGTTACTGGCCTATTACTTCACCGAACTCAAGGATGACCAGGTCAAGAGGGTGAGTTCTTCCTCTTTTTATCCTCCAGGCAGAAGCAGACGTCGGTGGTGACACAGGAGAGGAGGACAAAAAGAAAGAAAGAAAAAGAGGAGCGTGTGTTAAAGAGGTCATTGGGTTTATTCGGTGCTTCACACTGAAGAACATGTGAGGAGGAGAGGGTGAAAGGATCTCATCCAGGAAGTGACTAAAGCAGTGTCAAGGAGACTTGAAGTTTTGAATTCACCTGGTTCTTCAGTGCGACGTGACTGGCTGCACTGTGTGTGTGCGTGCGTGCGCGTGTGCGTGTGTGTGTGTGTGGGATTGATGCGCTGATGTAGACTGAGGTCAGAGGAAGGACGAAGGAACGCGCGAGCTGAGAGATGACAAGACACAAGTTAACTGGAAAGAAAGTCATTTCAGGTCGGGGCGGATCGATAGCCCTTCTTCCCGTCCTACCGATATCACAAAGCTCGACTATGTCCATATCAATTCAGTTCAACTCTCAATTCCGTTTTATTTGTATAGCGCCAAATCACAACATTACATTATCATCAAGGCAGTGGACGTTGTAAGGCCAAAACCTTTACAATATGACAGAGGGGAGAGAAACCCAACAGTTCGCATAATGAGCAAACACTAGGCATGGTGCGGTCGTCTGCCTCGACCGGTTGGGGTGAGAGGAAATTGGGGGACAGAGGAGAGAAACCAGCAGCAGATATACAACAGTTGTATCAAGTGTAGAATCACTTCTGTCATGTTTATAGACCTACAGTGTCATTTATGTAAGCAGCAGCTGAATGTCAGTCTGAAACATGAGTGCCACTCCTCCTCTTGTCCATATGAGGCGTGTATTTCTGACAATATTGCTAAATTGTTAAACACTAAATTATGAAAAATGTTCAGCAAATAAAAGATAATAGAAAATGTTAATCATTAGGGGCTGCAAATTTCATTTTAATGGTCAACTATATTGATACTTGTTTATTTGAGATTTTTTTTTCAGTAATTAAAACAAGCTCTCTAATTTTTCAGCTTCTTAAAAGCAAATGTTTTCTTTTTTCATTTCCCCATTTGACAAATAAACCATTAAAACTGGAAACGTTTGGTTTGTGAACAAAACAAGACATTTGAGAATATCCTCATTTCCTGATTTGGGAAATACCAATCAACATTTTATGTTAGCTGCAGCCCTAATCCATTAGTAAAACAATCAATGCACATCTATTAATGATGTTCACAACAAATAATAATATTATTTTTCAATATTTAGTCCAAAAACTAGATTCATGTTACACATTTTGCCGTCTTGTATCTTGAGATTATCCTTCACATTTCCAACAATGCTTTAAACTTCAAGCACACAGTTAATTTTATTTGGTGTTCTGTTGTAATACTGTTCTCTAGGAGTCAGAAGTCAATATATTTAACTAAACTTTAGTGAAAATGTTCTTCTCAATAGATATTGTTCTTCTTTAACAATAAAAATAAAAGCCTTTAGGGCAGTTAATACTATTAACATTATTTATGTTAATTCTAACTTTGCTCGAAACCTTTCCCACATTAAAAGTAAAGCATTCATAGCAATAATTAGGGCTGCAACAAACAATTATTTTCATAATTGACTTATATGATTTATATTTATATAATAATCAAGTAATTATTTGGTCTATGAAATGTTGAAAAATATTGATCAGCATTTCTCAAACCTGGAAAAGGTTTTCCCAAATGTCTTGTCTTTGCCATAAACCAAAATGACAATATTCATATTAAAGAAGCAGAAAAATCTGAAAACTCGTTCTCATTTAAAAAACAAACAAACATTTGAGTATCAAAATAGTAGATTAATTGATTTGAGTAATTGTTTCAGCTCTACAAATAATGTGTTCTATTTCAAAGTATGTTTGCACACTGCCTAAATATTATATCACTATATAGTGACCCTTTGTTGTAATATTATTGATAGGAAAAACAATTTGAATTATTGACTAGCACAACTGCATAACTTTGCTCCTCTAAAAAAGAAGTAAATAGCGGAAAATAAACCAAGTAGCGTAGAATAGGGATAATAATAGAGGTGTACAGTATTATAAAATGATCATTATTCTTCAGTCACTTAACATCTGATTATCACTGTGATAACCCCCGAAAGTTACCCTTTTCATTTCCCTCTTAAATAAAGATCCGTCCTTGAAATCCTCACTTTCCTGTGTTTTAAAGCACAAGTTCTGCTTGAAGGAGGAGAACGAGGTGACGTGAACACCATGAATGTGTGTCTTTCAGAGCTCCTCTGCTGAGCAGCCCCCACTGTAAGACCTCTTCTTTAAAACTGAACGGACCAGTTATGTCACTCACAGCGGTGACTGTGCCACGTGGGCTCGTCCTGTTAAGTCACATGTTTGTAGTTTAGGATGTACCTCGTAATCTAATGTCCCAGTTAAGAAAGAAGACAGAGTCAGAGGACGATTAAATACTTCCAGACGCATTTTGCAACATGTGCTACTCGATACTGTTCCGGGCCCCTTTAAGGTCTCCTGCTGATGATGTCACACGGCATTACCAACTGAAGATTGCATCAAGTGCTGCTCTTTTTCCGTATGAATGGGGGGGGGAAAGCTGTCACACTTGATTCCTTTATTTCCCTCTCCTGTCCTTCGCTGCACTTTGAGTTTGCCTAAATTGTCACAGACTGTTTATTTGCAGTAAAGATCTGATCTACTACAGCACATCTCCCTCCCTCCTCATACCGGCTGTCTTTCCGCCTCCATGCCTCCCTAAAATAGGCCAGCTTTGAATCATGTGACCATAGGTGTCAGGAGGAGATGGCTTGTGCACAAATACACACACACACACACGGGCGGACACACAGGTGTGAATCTATTGTGTCAAAGAGTAGGATTACACAATAATTTCAACACACAGCTCAGGTTTCAAGCTGCAGCAAATGAACGTATTAGAGAAATGATTTCATCACGTCTGTGGTCGGTTTATCAGCCGGACGTGACTGAATCCACCGCACTGTCCTTGGCTCGGTCCTCCGTGCAGTGTTTTCACCGGGTGTATGTGAGAGTGCAAACTCTGAATAAGTGAGGAGAGAGGAAGGTGCAGTAGAGGGCAGTGTAGAGGACAGTATTTTTCCACACCGTGAGGCTGTAGTCTCACAAAGATACCCATACAAGAACACACACACACACACACACACACAAAGAAAGGAGTCAGGTTTCAGTGCTTCCCAGTGTGAAATGACAGTGACAAGGAGACAAGGGGCAAACAAAAAAGGAGAGGGGAAGGAGAGAGGCCATGTGCAAGGAGAAGGGAGGGAGAGGCAAAGAGTGTAATCTGTCTCTGATATTTAAAAAAGCTCATGGTGGTGTTGGAGAAAATTGTGTGTCAGAGGTTTGTTTTGGCCTATATGGAGGCCTTGATGGAGTCATGTGTGCAGAAAACAGACGGCTCGTGGCTCCTCACCGGGGAATGGTAGTTTGCTCATTAGGGCTGAACCATTTGGGAAAATGTGTCATTGTGATTTTTCTGACAGATGGTGCATTTGCCATTTGATTTGTGATGTCATTTGTTTGTTGTTTTTTTAGCTGTAGCCAAGACCTCCACTAAGGCTTAAACCAGGGGCCTCAAACTCAAATGACCTGGGGGCCACTGAGAATCCAGTGTGGTCAAGTGAAAAAAAGCAACTGTTCAGTAGGGATGGGCCACATGAACTTAATAATGTTTATATTGAAATGAAACGATATATAGTTTGGACAAAAGAGATTAAAATAAAACTTTAAATAAAACAAAATACAGAAATAACTAATTTTAACTTGATATGTAGTACTGAATGAAATCGATTGGGGGCCACATGTGTTTGAGACCTCTGACTTTGTCACTTGGATCCAGAAAACTCTCTGGATCTATTACGATCTGTATCTGCTTAAAGCTATTACCATCTTACTAAAGCTTGACAGGAATTCATTCTAATCTGTTAAGACATCACCGAGATATACACATATCAACTTGTTAAATAGGGCTAAACTGCCGCCAAATCTGCTATCTATATCAGATCCGGACAAAACTGGTGGCAGTGTCTGATCCTGCATACACATGACAAACTCTAATTTGACAGATATATGTTTTTTTTTTGGCCATTGTACGAGACATGGATATATTGAAATTTTAATAATTTATTGTGACGTCATTATGCGTAGGTCGATTCCTACCAAAATTGATCACCTACAGAAAATTCTGATTGATCCATCCAAAACTGTAGGAAGATGTTTTAAGGACAAACTTACACATGAACCCATGCTGATGAAAACGTAACCTTCTTGGAAGGAGTAACGATGCCAAGAAGAATCTGATGGAAACAGTCTGTGACATTTAAAATAGGTCAACAAAATCAATGTCACTCACCTAAAAACCCTGTGTCGGATAAAATTGTGATTTTTATTGGAAAATATGGACCTAATTTTTAGTCAAAACCCTGACAGTTGTGTAATAATACTGTTTAACAGAAGTGAGTAGTGAAAGAGTAGGATTAATTCAGCTTTATTTAGGGGATTGAGGAATAAAATAAGCCACAGCAGCAGTGGTGATGAGGTCAGGTGACGCTCTGCTGACATAAAGTGCATAAAGGCACAAGTCCTCCACTTGTAAAGTACTGACTTCATACTAGAGCAATGATGATTTCTTGTCCTGCAGCATGAACTGGATTCAGTCACTGGTTCAGTGGGTTTCCCTTGGCTCGATGTGGAGAGATGTTAGCTGTTAATCCTTTTTCTTTAGTAACCAGGCCTCAGCCAGTCAGCCAGTAACTCATTGTTATGGAAGTAGACTGCCTATGAATGCCTTCTCATTCAATTAGCTGTGGAGGAACTCATTCCTAATTTAAAGAGGCCATTTGAATAAGAATCCTGGTGAGATCACTCAGTGCAGTTTGCAGGCACAGTCACAAACACACAGTGATAGTCGAGCTACAGTAGCTTGAGTATGTGATATACAGTACAAGCGCATGCACTAGGAGACACATCCTTTCTACAGCTTGTTAGTGTCAGCCAGTATTCCTACCCGCCATTAACTTGAACCCTGATGTAAAAGTCTGTTTTGTAGGACTAACATTGTAATTATTTTTTTTTTCTCTAATGTCATGTAAACATACTGAATGAGAACATGATCAAATACTGTAATCCAACAAATAAGCAATTATCTAAAACTGGTTTTACAGTTACTTGGCAGCACAGTGTCCATCATCAGAATTAAGGTTCCAGAGCAGGACGTGGTGATAGACAGAATAAAACCCTTAAGAGTAGTAAGTTAGTGTGTGTGAACGGCAAAAGCTGTGGTGTAAAGTAATTAGTCATCAAGCTTGAAGAAATGCTACAGACCATTTTTAAAATTGTGTTATCCTCCTCATGTGCCAGTGAGTCAGGCTCACCGTCCTCCTCAGTGATAATTAATGACCTGCATTGCTTCCCAAAATGAAGTAGACAAAGAAGAAATGAATGTGTCCGTGTGCTCATGTCTTGCATAGTGGATCGAAGCCAGAGCCAGTAAAAAACCTGGGCACTTGGCAGAGTTGTTTGACTCACCATTTAATGCTGATTTAAAAACCCAGTTTTGTTTTTTGTTTTTTTACCATATTGATTGATTGCTAAGTATTTTTATTTCAGGCCTCTGTGCAGACGATGGCCGTGTCCAGACACATGATACTTTCTGGCTGCTTGTCTATTCTTGTGAGCACAAAATCTTCAGTGTATCTTGAGGGAATTTGAAATTTGGCACAAGTCTTCTCTTGAACTTAAGGAGCAACTGATTAGATTATGTCCATGTCAGGTGGAATTAATTAAGCTTGCTGGCTGCACTTTTATTAGGTAATTTCCTGTTCAAATTTTGTTTTGTTGTATTTGTTTTTTATGAATCTTCTTTGAGCAGGAGAAATGAAGTTTTTTTGTTTTTTTTAACTGACTGAAAAGGTGGCTGTGACCTCAGAAATCTTTGTTTGCCTTGTGAATGTGATATCTGAGGAAAACCACAGAGGAATCATTCAATGGTGAAGGTCACTGTGCCCGCAAACACATCTTTGGTCTTGTGAATTCTTCAGTTTAAAACACTTTGAGAGAATCCTTTCAAATTTGGCACAAATTTAATCATCAACTGCTCATATTTCAGTGGCCAGAGGTCAAGGTCACGGTGGTCCCTCACCAAAGATACTCGTCTTGAACAAGCAATTCCTTTTTAAATTAACAAGCGTGTATTATGTGAGCGTGGAACAAATTTAGTAGACTGAAACTGTTCGTCAGCGATCAGAGGAATGCTGACTCTGTCCTGTGAAAATTGTGTTTTATTCACCTGAACTGGGATTAATTTAGGCTGCTGAGTGGTCTCTGTTTAACGCCAGCCCTCTGTGTTTCACAGCTTCTCAGACATTTCTTGTAACTTAGATCTGTGACAGAGGAGATGGAGAAGTGATGGGGAAGTGATGGAGAAGTGGAAACACCAGTACCACTAAAATCAAAATACACACTGTACACACTGCTGCAGACAGACAAACTGTGTTTATCGATAGAATCACCAGCAAGGGATTGATGAACCTGAACTTTACACAGATTAAGTTGTCCCAATGACAGTATCACACTCATCTATAAATGGAACAAGGTGCAACTACAGTCAGAACCATAAAATAGCTATAAACTCAAATCATTTATTCGTCGACACCTATTTTTTTGGGGGGGGGGGGGAATTTTCTACAGTTGTAAAAGACGATGGATTAAATATTTTTAACCGTCCAATCGTCCAATATTTGTGGTATTGCTGTTTTTGTCATAGGCTGACCAAAACCAAATTGTTTGGTTTTATTTCCTCTATATCTATGTATGTGAATATACAGTATGTATATTATAATCTGTCTTTAGCTACTCTGGTTAGTTTGGTTTTAAATGGTTTAAATATCTAATAGGGAGATGTAATTTTGCCAATTTGTTTTTTATCAAAGATAGGAAGAATAAGTAACAGATACTGAGGACTGTTTGCATCGTAAGAGGGCGGCGTTTTCTTGCAGTTAACATGTCGCCCTCTTCAAAAATACAGACTAGATCTTATAAAAAGCAAGATCTAAAATTATGTAAAAAGGTTTGGACTTTTTGATGGCGCTCTCCTGCAGTTTTAAGGCTCTGATGTAGCTTCCAAAGCTCATGAAGGTGAAGCAGATTGTTTTTCTCAGCTGTTGCCTTTGGTTTGTCTTAATGAGCTTTCATCCCAGAGGCACACACCACATTTAGACCAAGTATAGGGAATGTGACACCTACATGGTAGTTAAAGGTTGGACTCTTCTCGTGTATTTGGCGCTACAATAAAACCATTGTTAGCTCACAGCTGGTTTATATTGTTTAACTACCTGTTAACGCCCTTTACTACAGGCAGGCACTAAAACCATCCCACTATACTCCCGTAGCTATTTTTTTTACACAGCTCTCATATTACATTTCACTCCGTGTTCCTCTTTTTTTAATGTTATCTTGTGACTAAAACAAAGTCATTTTTTTAAATGAGACAAGCACATAGGCAGTATTTGTATTTTTAGTATTAATTCAATTAATTTTGCTGGAAAATTGATTTAATGTTCATACAAATTAAAGTGTGGTGTATATACTTGTTTGACACATAGTTGATGACTGTTACCATACATGTGGAGTGCGTGTCCCTCTGAGAGTTTTCTTAGAGGGTTGTTTTGTTTATAATTCTCTTAAAATGTATGAATAGTTTCGTGAACGGTGAATATCTGCTGATTAAGTCACTTCAGTGTGTCACTGTCTGCTGACACATTTGCTCAATACTCAATTGCTCGATTTCTGTGTCCGGCAGATGCAAAGTTCCTGTAAGCAGCTTCACGCCCAAACTGGCATTGTCCCGACCCACTTACCAAAGACCAGAGCTGTACAGGAATTACAGTTAATGTATGACTCCTAAGACAGGAAATTACACAATTCCTATCTCTGCCACTAACAATGAGTCATTCTACTAGACTGTTAACATGGGATTATGAACCCACTGGTCATCACAGTGTTCAAATCACTCTCAAAAAGTAATAATGGAAATAACAACTCATCTGACTTATCAGTGAATATTAGTCAGCTCTCAGTTTTACAAATAATAATTACTAGTATCTGCATCATTGGTGCAACAATGTAATTCTGCAGAATTGTTTAACATCCTGTTCCTAAAGATTCACACCACTCCTTAGACTGTTGCTTGCGTTGTCTCTCACACTTTCAACGCTGGGCAGTTTCGACAGACAGTAAGATGATTTCCTGAACTGTGCATCTGTGCTTACGGTACTATCGCTGACTGAAATAGTCCATCTATTCTTCTTCCTCCATAATTGATCCCGGATACATCCTAAGGCTGTACAATTCAAAATGTTTCTATCAGAATGGGAATATGAAACAACCCCTTTAGCAAATCAAAACGTCTGCAGTTTAATTATTCTGTTTTTGATTGTTCTATCTTGTATGAAAAGTATAAAAATAAATCCTAACTACGTGTTGGAAACACTTCATATGTTTAGGTTCTAACCCTCTGATCAGAATATAGAGGAGTTACAGGTTTGATCGTATCATGTGGGAATGCTATACGTGCATAAGCATATGAAATCAAAATTGCGATAACTGTCAGAAAAAACGGCCTAATTTATCCCCTTTTTATCCTTATCACACACTTATTTATAATATGTCGTTGAAAACAGAGCTGAATGACTGTCTGTGCTTATGCTCTGGTTTCCGCTCTGCATTGCCTGTACAATGTGACTACATGATGGTAGGTTCATTCAAGGACTTCCTTTTGGTAACTCTGCCCGAAAGGAATATGAAAAACTTTTATGGCAGTAATCCATTTCTGCACCACGCAGGGCTGTGGTCACTTCAGTGTTATTGCAGTCAATCAGGGTTATAATAATGGATGATTTTAAATGTTATGGGATGTAGAGTGGGACATTTTCACTGCATTCTCGTGCTAATGCAAAATAAAGGCTATGTGGTTGGCAAATACTGCAAAGGCTTGAGGAGCAGTGTAACTGTGACCACTTCCCAATCACTAGAATTAAGACAGAGTCTCTTTTTTGGACACCACTGTGGATTTTTTGCGTTAATGATTATAATGATTGATGAATAATGGTGAAGATAAATAAGCGTAATGTGTCTGTGTGTTTCATTTAAGATCGATAAGTACCTCTACTCCATGCGGTTCTCTGATGAGACGCTACTGGATATCTCACACCGGTTTCGGATGGAGCTGGTCCAAGGACTGGGTCGGGACACGAACCCCACCGCTGCACTAAAGATGCTGCCGACATTTGTGAGATCGATCCCTGATGGCTCAGGTGAGCAGAATTGCCTGTAACATAATGTGATTGTCAGGATTGTTTTGGTTTTTTTGGTGTTTTCTATTATTTAAAACCAGTGTGGTGATTCCCCTCTGATATCAACAAGGCATTTTCATCCAAAGAACTGCCACTCACTAAACCAAGAGATGGTTGTGCATGAAAATCCCTGTAGATTAGCATTTTTCGAAAACATTCTGAACAACTGGTATGGTTACTGGTTTAAGATGGGCTGGTCTAAGTCACTTAAATCACCTTTCCTTCAGCAAGTCATCTTGACCATGCCTACACGATTAAATATTAAAGTGGCTGCAGAGTGTATGCATATCTATAGTGTGCCTAAGATCAGAATACTCCCCATGTCTAAATCTGATTATTCTTGACCCAGTTTATCTGCATTTATTCCAGTGTAACTAGTGTAAACATTGGCAGACGTTCTCTTGTTGACTTCCTGTTAATCCAGACTAGGTTCTTTGTGTGCTGCCTTGCTGTTTGAAGTATAGTGACTAACTACAGAGGTCTTAAAAGTTATTGTTATAAAAATTATCAGTTCTATACATGAATGCAAAATGACATTTCTCTCCCTCTGCCATCTTTCTCTTATCTTTGTCTTTTGTCTGTCTCAACAGAGAAAGGTGACTTCATTGCGTTGGACCTCGGTGGCAGTAACTTTAGAATCCTCCGCGTCAAAGTGAGCCATGAAAAGAGACAAACCGTACAGATGGAGAGCGAAATCTACGACACTCCAGAGGACATCATTCACGGCAGTGGAACGAGAGTAGGTTTATTCTGAGATATTCCCACACAAACACGCACAGTCTCTTACACGTGACCTCTTTCCACCTCTGTTCCAGCTGTTTGACCATGTGGCAGAATGTCTCGGTGACTTCATGGAAAAACGCAACATCAAAGACAAGAAACTCCCTGTTGGTTTCACCTTCTCCTTCCCATGCCAGCAGACCAAACTGGACGAGGTAACTCTCAAATCACGTTGATCAAACTTGTGACACTTTCCAGTAATTATCTGGTATCTGAAGATTACCGGAGGATCCACTTCAAAAGTTGCCCCAGCCATGATTGAGGCCTGGTCCATTGTGATTTGTATACCAAGCTCTGCACAGACTTTTACTAGATTTTGCTCTATTGCTCTCCCTCCTGCTTGCCTACAGAGCTATCTGATAACATGGACAAAGCGTTTCAAGGCCAGTGGAGTGGAGGGGATGAATGTTGTTGAGTTGCTCAACAAAGCCATTAAGAAACGAGGAGTAAGTGTCTTCTTTTCTATCATTTGATGCTGTAGTCTGAGTGACCTTGTGCATTTGGTCTCAAGGCAAACTGGGATTCAGAATGGCTCAGATTAAAAAGATTTTTTTTTTGTATGCATTTAATTCTCTCAGGACTATGAGGCTGACATCATGGCTGTAGTAAATGACACAGTAGGAACCATGATGACCTGTGGTTTTGATGATCACCGCTGTGAAGTCGGCATCATCATTGGTACTAAAACTTTGTTTATGTAAACCAATAATGGAACAATCACATTCAACAATGCCTTTTTTTCCTGTTGTTCCATTTGAAATGTAATTAAGGCATTTACAAGAAAAAAATCAAAATTATTATTTATTATAATTATTTTCCTTTTTAGGCACAGGCACCAATGCATGCTATATGGAGGAGCTACGTCACATTGACCTGGTGGAGGGAGACGAGGGTAGGATGTGTGTGAACACTGAGTGGGGAGCGTTTGGAGACGACGGCAGGCTGGAGGACATCAGGACAGAGTTTGACAGAGAGATAGACCGAGGATCCCTCAACCCCGGCAAACAGCTGTAGGTCAACACAAATCTATCAGAGCTTATTTCTCTTCAATTAGATTATGTTGTTAATGTTGTTGATGATGCAATGATTTAAGGTATGATCCACGTTTTTGGCATGTTTGTTGCTCACATAAGTAGTCCCAGAAATCCCAGAAATCTTGCAGCCTGTTAATTCTGTCATAGTCAGTCAATCAGAATTTTGATTGATTGACAAATCAAAATATACCTCAAATGTCTCAACATTTAGGATGTTTTTTGTGTGGCAGGAATGTAAAAGAGAGTAAATAGTAGTAAATAGTAGGATCGGTGAAGTTGCATGTTGCAGCTGGCTCCAGAGAAACATAGAAAGTTCACTATGGGTAATGAAAATAACAATTCATACAATCAGGGGATAAAAAAAATGTCACAGATGGCGGGATATAGATGTTACATGCACTTTTGCTTTGCTGCAGGTTTGAGAAGATGGTCAGTGGTATGTACATGGGTGAGCTGGTTCGTCTCATTCTGGTAAAAATGGCCAGAGAAGGTATGCTGTTTGAGGGAAGGATCACACCTGAGCTGCTCACCAAAGGGAAGTTTGACACCAAGCATATCTCAGCCATTGAGAAGTAAGTCACTGCACAGGTAACTGCACTTTTTATAGGGATTTTCTTAATGAAGAATGTGCAAAACTAAATTAATGCCCTACCTGTGGTCCTCTCATGTAAGGAGCAAAGAAGGACTGACCAGAGCCAAAGAGATTTTAACCAAACTTGGTGTGGAGCCCTCTGATGAAGATTGTATCGCTGTACAGCACGTACGTACTATTGCTCAGTTACTCCTTTAAATCGTGTGATTTTCCTTGACACAGAATAGGGATACAATAAATGAACAGTGTTTGTTTGAGTGTTGAGCAGGTTTGCCAAAATGAAGTGTTCACACATCAGTTGTTACTCCTAAAGACAACTCTTAATTACCGACTTGAGATTAATACTCAAGCCTGTGTATAAAAAAATGGTGTGAATTTAAATATGAATTGTAGTTGTCTTTGTAAGTTTGTCCTGTGGTGGGCTGGTCAACTGTTCAGGGTGTACCCTGCCTGTCTCCCATAGACTATATATAAAAGTGGATGTAGTCTTTCAGTTGTGAACGTTTTAGATTTGCAGTATGTAAAATTGGCAATTTCTTCAAAAAATTTACAGGTGTCATCTGCATCTAGGCACCCAGTGTGATTGACACCTGCACAATACCAGCTGTCAATCACACTGGGGTCAACTGATATTTGTCGTACTTGATCTGCTATTTAACTCGAATATAATTTACAAAATGGACATGCTATGTGCTGTCAAAGAAAATCTTTAAGCCTTTCATGAAAATATTTACTCACTTTATAAATCAAGAGAGAAATAGGCTTATTTTCCCCGCAGACTTTCAAATGTAGTTATACACCCAGTGGTGTCGCCCCCTGGTGGCTAACTGCTATTTCTGTCCTACTTTCAGGGTTTCATTTTTGAACCTGAAAGATTATAAGTAATACCTGTTTTTAGGGAGAACACACTTTTTGCTTTGTATGCATTAATTTGAAGTGTGATTGTAGAAATGTATGCAATATATGTACAGTTTTAATAATATAACCTAAGATTACATTGCAGGTGTGTTAATCATGAAGTTATTCCTCCCCTCACCTCTGCTTCTCCCTCAGGTTTGCGCCATTGTGTCCTTCCGCTCTGCAAACCTAATAGCTTCCACACTGGCTGCAATCCTAATGAGGCTAAAGGAGAACAAAGGTGCGTCCCGGCTGCGTACCACCGTCGGCATCGATGGATCTCTCTACAAAATGCATCCACAGTGAGTAAATGTTAATATTGGCACTCACATTTACTTTGTATTTTCATCTGCACTGTATAAACTGTGTTTGCTTTCTCTATTGACACGTCACTGAGAGCTGCTGTTGGAGTCAGTTATCAACTATGTCAGCCTGAAGAGGACATTTTATGTTATATGGGTTAAAGTTTCAGTTGTTAAACCCCCAAATATGTTTCAGGTACGCCCGTCGTCTTCATAAGACAGTGCGCCGTTTGGTTCCAGACTGTGATGTTCGATTCCTCCTGTCAGAGAGTGGCAGTGGGAAGGGTGCTGCCATGGTGACAGCTGTAGCCTACAGACTGGCCGACCAATCACGTCAAATCCATGAGATGCTGTCAGAATTCTGTCTATCCCTTGACCAACTACTGGAGGTGAGAGAAAGAGTCCTGTGTCTTTGTGTTTTTTCACATTTATACAGTATTATAGCCATTTCACTCAGTAAAGCTGTAGTGTGTAACTTGACTGTAAACAAATGTTCATTTCATTCATTCCATTGTCAAACCACTATCGGAAACACCCATGAAAAGTTTCAGAAATGAATTCTACTGTCAACAAAAATGAATTGTTCAGCAGTTTAATGGGATCAATTCTTCTTGCCCCCACCTCACCCCAATGCTGCTGCTGCTGCTGCTGCACAAATGCTTCTTCAGTCGGGTCTGATAGTACTGCCTGGCAATGCCTGTTTTCAGATGATGGACGCAGCATAAGAATAATGTTGCCTTGTTCATTTTCATGACGACCAAACACAGGCTAAAGAATAAGATCACCAACAACAGGATTACCAAAACCTACACCCTGCAGCTTTAAAATTTTATGTCTTCTCTTTAGGTAAAGAATCGAATGAGGATGGAGATCCAAAATGGACTTTCAAAGAGCACTCAGGACTCTGCTACTGTCAAAATGCTGCCAACCTTCGTACAAAGCACTCCTGATGGCACAGGTGACACATACACACTCATGTGCACATAATCTACATAAATTGACTTTCTGACTATACATGTGTACAGTTGGTTCTAAGAAGCAGCTGAGGTCATTATCTGTTTATCTACCTCTCTTTATATCCAGAGTATGGTGATTTCTTGGCTCTGGATTTAGGAGGAACCAACTTCAGAGTTCTGTTGGTCAAGATTCGTTCTGGAAAGAGGAGATCAGTGGAGATGCACAACAAGATTTACGCTATTCCTCTGGAAGTGATGCAGGGAACAGGAGAGGAGGTGACCAAATAATCTATATTCTGCATCTGGCTGCAATTATGAACACAACATAGTGTGTGGGAAAGGCTCATATTAGCATCATGGTACTGTAAAGTTCAGAATTCATATCCACTTGGCTACAGGTCAAAACCCCCGTTCTGTACCGACTATGTGTCCTGAAGTTTAGATTGTACTATTTTTATTTAAATAACCATCTTCACGTTTTCACATATTTGCGTGACTTTCCATCTGCACAGTGTGTTCCACAACTCCATCCATCCATCTGTCCATTCATAATCAATAGTGTTCCCCAAACTTTTTTTAAGACCCTTTTTAAAAATGGTAAACCATTACAACACAATTTGCAATTATTAATAGTCAGGAAGCCACATTTGTGCATAATATAAAATTTCTCGGCATTTTTACTGCTATTTCTTTAACACCTTACATTATTTTGAGTAAGTAAATGAGCCATTTTCAGGCTCCTTGCCTAGTTTCTAGGTTTCTAGGAAAGAGTGATCTATAGCACTTATACTTTAAGAGTGACAGAGGAAGTCGATAAGATGCTTGGCAAACATTAAAAATAAGATGCCACCATCTTATCACAGAGACAAGACAACCATTCACACTCAAACCTACGTTTAGTATAGCAAAACCAATAAGGACTGTTACTATTCTGCCCCTCATATAATAATAAATAACATGTGTATAGTTTGTTGAAGTCCCAAATATCTCCACCTTAAAATCCAATGAACACCAGATGTTGAAGAAAACAACTAATAACATCGTCATATGTTTCTTCCTCCTCCTTCCAGTTGTTTGATCACATTGTTCACTGCATCAGTGACTTCCTGGACTACATGGGCATGAAGAACACTCGACTTCCTCTGGGCTTCACTTTCTCATTCCCCTGCCGACAGACAAGCCTGGACGCTGTGAGTGTAGTTTACTTCCTTCTCGTATACCACACTGTCTTGCTATCACATTCTCCTTGAGTGCAACAATTCATAATTGCATCGACATGTTTGCCTCTTGCACTAAGAGGAGGATTGTTGTGTTTTCCTCATTAGTCCACACATACTGTACCTCCTCTGGACGCTGTAGCTGCCATTTCTGCTATTTTTTGTAGTACTTTTTTCTAGTAGCAAAATATATTGGGACAGACTTTTTTTTAGCCATTTGATTTCTAAATGTCCTCTCTCATTCACCGTTTCCATTGACTGTATATCTTCATTTTGTTGATGTGCCACCTTTCCCACCAATCTCAAGCAGAAACAAATCTTATATACATTTGTGTGACGAGGTTTTATTTATTTATTTATTTTGCAAAAATGTAAAATGTGCATTAGTATAAGCTGATGAAACTTACATGTTTTAGGTCCAGTACATGATATGACCATTTCCTCTTGTGTGCGTTGCAGGGAATCCTGGTGACATGGACCAAAGGCTTCAAGGCCACAGACTGTGAAGGAGAGGATGTGGTTGGACTGTTGAGGGACGCAATTAAGAGGAGAGAGGTACAATATTTGAATTGCCACCTCTTAGGTAAACGTTGCACTGTTTTACACACTATTGTTGCATCACCACACTTTTTTTCCCCCAGGAATTTGACCTGGATGTTGTTGCCGTAGTCAATGACACAGTAGGAACGATGATGACCTGTGCCTACGAAGAACCAACCTGTGAGATCGGACTCATTGCTGGTTAGTTCACCTCTAGTTCTACTCTTTTGGTGTTTTTCCTTTACACAGTTCTAGCTCTGCTCCACTTGACTCTTCTTGGTTTGGTATCAGCCACATCGTTTTCCGTTACTCAAGTACCTCCACAACGTGGGCAACCCGAACACGCAAACTAGCGACGAGCAAAGCAATTCTTTTCGGTGTACCGAAGCATTAGAATCAGTTGAATAATGAGGCTAGTCTGACAGTCACTGAACTAAAATACAGCCGAAAGGGCTGTGATTCGGCTCACGATTGCTGGCTTTCAGCAGTGCTGTCGCTAAATTTACCAAACTACAGCTAAATTTACAGACTACCAGTTAAATATTGAGACTTTAGACTTTTCCTTGTTAAATGTTGGAGATTAACGCATGTTCTCAGGATTTTTAAGTCTTTTTAAGTGATCTACTTTTCGGCATTGTTCGGTTTGATTCTTGTGTCGGACATGGCACTCACTGACAATCACTGACCAATCAATGGCCGGCAGTCTGTTCACATAACATTTTAGTATTGGCTCAGCTCACTTGGCCCTTCACCAGAGCAGGTTCTAAAAAAAAAGTGCCAGATACCGCCCCAGGTACCGAAAAGAGACATTAACGATAAATAATATAATATTTTTGTCTGTGCTCTATGGTGTGTGATTATAGGCACTGGCAGTAATGCGTGTTACATGGAGGAAATGAGGAACATTGAAATGATAGAGGGAGATGAGGGACGCATGTGTGTCAACATGGAGTGGGGGGCTTTTGGAGACAATGGATGCCTTGACGACATAAGGACAGAGTATGACCGCAATGTGGATGACTTCTCACTCAATCCAGGCAAACAGAGGTAATCATCTCCACACCCACCCTGCACTACTATGTATACTTTTATTTATTTACAGGCTATGTTAGGGCCAAAAGTGTCTTCCAGTATTTATGTGTTATTTTAAGTGTATGTCTTGTGCTTGCATGTGTTATACAGGTATGAGAAAATGTGCAGCGGCATGTACCTTGGTGAAATTGTGCGAAACATCCTCATCGACATGACCAAGAAAGGATTCCTGTTCAGAGGACAGATTTCTGAAACTCTAAAAACCAGAGGCATCTTTGAAACAAAGTTCCTTTCTCAGATAGAGAGGTAAAGAAAAAGGAGCACTGCATTTATTTGCTTATATTGGTGTCAAGTCTCAACATGTTAGTCAAAAATTCTTCAGGACTTTTGAGCTATGGAAGACTTCACTCCAGTCTACAGACAGGGACATCTAAAACATATGATCTTGAAAATGCTCAGACCTTTGCTTTGTGCATTTCTGTTTTTCCAGTGACAGACTGGCTTTGCTGCAGGTCAGGTCCATCCTGCAACACTTAGGACTGAACAGCACCTGTGATGACAGTATCATAGTCAAAGAGGTGAGATTAAGTAAGACACAAAGTAGGAAATTCTTATTTTTTTGAACACTGGCATTTTGCCCCTGTGAAATTCTATCAAGCCTTTGAAAATTCCTTGTGTCTTTTATTAAGTCCATTGTTCTCCAAAGACCTTTTAAATACCACTTAGATTGCCAGCTACACTACCATAACAGATTAAAAATATTATTTACCAAGTTATGTTGCATGACAGGCCAGTATTCACTGACTCTCATAAAATATGTTGCATTTCTTAAAGTCCATGTAACATTTGTCCAGTCTGTAATTTTGTAGGACTACAGGGTCAGGTGATATGTGTAGCTTGCTGTTTTCAACTCAGGCTTTGCGAAAGCCCCTAATGTTAGGGACATTTTCAAATATTTTAAGGCTATTTTGCTCCAATTCCCCACTAATATCCTACACTGAAAGGGAATATTTAAAAATTATAGCTTAAAAGGTTTTTCAAGTGTTCACATTAGCACATTAGAGTTTAGTTGCTTGATAATACTTCGGTGGAAGAAGCCAACACAGACTCTTGACCAGTTTTGCTCCACCCGTTGTGTTTGGAGAAAGTGTTATCTTTACTGTGGTGATGTTGTATTGCATTAGTCTAAACTGAATAAAATGGCCACAGAGACTGTGAACACAGTGAAAGCCTGACAATAAACAGTTATCAGACTTGCTTTGTGTTGGAAACAGGCCTATGTGAGTATTCAGGAGTTAAGGCAGCACTGATCCATTGAGTTTTATTTATTTTTCAACAGTCATGGCTTGGCAAACGGTTGCATGAGCAGTTTGTTAACTGTTGCAATAATGATAGTGGTTTTTATTGTTAGGTGTGTGGAGCAGTGTCACGTCGTGCAGCACAGCTCTGTGGCGCGGGAATGGCAGCTGTGGCCGATAAGATCAGAGAGAACCGGGGACTGGACCAACTCAACATCACTGTAGGGGTGGATGGGACACTTTACAAACTACATCCACAGTAAGTTTAATTAATTGAAGCCATTTATTGTCTAATGTATGAAGACCATGCCCGTGTTACAGTAAAGATACATTCACCTTATTTGCATGAAATTTAAATTTGTTTAGTATCACCTTTTTAGATGGAAATTACACATAAGAATACATGCAAATACGAAGAAGGTTTATATGTTGCCAAACAAATGTCCTTTTTTGCTGTACTTTTGTACTATTTTCACAATTTTTCTTCTTAGCTTTCTTGTAAGAAACTCATCTGTGTGCTGTTTCTTGCTCCTTGCTGCATCAGGTCATGGTGACTCATGGTGATTCATGGCATAAATAATGATTAGGTGTAACCAGCTGCAAGCTGAGAAACATTACCTGAGGTGGAATTAGATCCTCTGGTGTCTTCCACCACCCGCTGAAAACAAACCATTCATTAATCAAATATTATTTAGTGAAATAAAGTGATTTTTGAATTCATGTTAGTCATGTTAGATTATGGTGGAAATGGCCCAATATCTTTTTAGTTTATGATCAGTGGAATAATCTAGAGGAAACAAAGACTGCGTTTGTGCCAGTAGAGGCAGTTTCCTATTCCCTCTAGTTAAGACATTAAATACGTGGCGTTGTCAGCTCCAGGTAAAGATACAGTACGCGAGGTGAAAATTGACGTCTGCTTTATCCAATGGCTGCTCTAAATCCTTTATTAATCAGATATAATTCACTGCAATGAAGTTATTTTTGCTATGAACAAAGTGCCCAATGCCTTCAGTTTGTGGTCAGGAAACGTCTAGTAGAAACAAACACTGAGTTTGCGCCAGAGAGGGGCGGTATCCTGTTTAGAGGAAGATCTCTGGCACCTGCATACCAATTCATAATGCATGTAGCAGGCAAGTTTGTACCAGCTCTGGCTCCTCCTCCTGCAGGCAGATTCAGGCCAACCATAGTAAAACACGAACCAAGCCCTACATTCATACTTTTTCAGTTTCTTTTTCTTATTCAGTGCAATAGTTTTCACTTTGTTCTGTAACATTTTGTCAAATCTTTTGTTTTTATCTAGTTTCTCCCGGATCATGCACCAGACAGTTAAAGAACTGGCGCCTCAGTGTAATGTCAACTTCCTGCTGTCGGAGGATGGCAGTGGGAAAGGAGCTGCACTCATCACAGCTGTTGGCTGCAGAATGAGACAAGAGCTGAACAGCAAATAAATGTCCTCATTATCTCTGTTATCTTCCCACTTCTCTGTGCTCTACCTCCACTGTCTCTCACTCTTCCCTCCCTTTTCCTCCCAAATCAAACCTGTCCTGTCAATGTGTCAGGCTGTAGGAGCTGCTTTAGTCCGTCTACATGACAAAAGTCATGCACTATGTTGTAGTTTGATAGTTTTTGATTGTGACATTACACAAATTCACAAGACTCCGGGTTTTCTGAGATTAAACTTGTATAGATAAAACACACACATATTCAGCCCATGAAAAGTAAAGAAGGCAGAACAAAAAGATGTTGCAAACACTCCTGACATGCTCCTATGTCGCCATCTAGGGGATTTCTTTGATAACTTCTGATAAAGTCTGTTGCAATACAGCAAAGGCAACAGTTGCAGAGACACTGCAGTAAAAAAAAAGTTGGTCCTTGCAACATATTCAGTGGATGTAAGGTCATGAAAACTCTGCTGTAGGTCATTCACATACTGTAAACCGTGTATGCGGCGATATATAAATGTGTAACGAGTTCAAAGGGAATATTTTGGGGCTTTAAATTTGCTATTTATTTTATTTTTATATTGAGATATGTTTAGAAATGTTACTATTGCGATAGTGATGCACACAGTGGAAGCCATTGTCTAAAACGCCCTCAGATGGTACCTGCTCCTGTAAATGTGGGCAGTCACATGACTAAAGAGGAAGCCGTGTTGTGTACTCACTGAATGTGCACGTTTTAGTTTAAAGCAGTAATTCTGTTTCTCTCTATTGTACTCTACTGTCACACATGTCCAAAACTTTACTGAGTGTAAATCCTGTTGTTGGCACCAATTACAGCTGCTCATGCTGTAATAACACTTACCATTTACTTAGCAACAGCTATGACACAGGAACATGGCATGGACAGAGATATTAGGAACAAGCGAGGCCAAAGTGTTTTGTGAAAATATAAAACACAGCAGCCAAAACACTTTAAAAAAGGAATTTTGCACTCACTGTTTCTCTTGTGCATCTATAGGCTCAGGAGGGGGTTTGAGTGAAAGACTCAGTGTCTCATTCATGAAGCACAAATCCACAAAACATGTCCATACCTAAATCGTTGTTGCCTCTGTCCAACAGTAAATCAGTCACTAAATAAAATCAAACCTGTGTCAAACTGATGTTATTGTTCTTTGTGTTTTATAGTGGTGTGGATTCTGAAAGGTTTCTGTCCATGGAGATCTTAAGCTCAAGCCGTGTCTGTTGTCTGAAGTGTTTATTGGTGAAGTTGCATGTTGCAGCTGAATATGCCTCATCTAACCCTGTCCCTTCTAATTGTGATGGGGAATCCATGTAGCTTTGAATGGGAACAAAACTCAAAAGATGCCTAGTTTGTCCATCGATGGCTACTGTAAAAACACGGTGGTCCAGGATGGCTTCTCCCATAGAGCTGACCTTGCTCCTGAAAGCTTATTCTGGGGTAATGAAAAACAACACCACTTTGAAAGTATTTGTATAGTAATAATTAATAATGCATTTGATTTGTATTGCACTTGTAACCATATAATGAAAGACACCACATCAATAAGATAACTAGTGATTAAAAGTAAATTAAAATACATATAGAGCATCAAAATGCACAACATTAATCACATTGAAAGCGGTTCGAAATCAATGTGTTCTGAAGTTTGCCAAGCTGTTGGATTCTGTTATATATTTGGGGAGGGAGATATTAATCCTCTACCTGTTTTGTATTTAGTTTAATGGTAATTTTATCATATTATAACATTGCAGATTAGAGGAACTGGAGAGTTAACTAATTCTTACTGCAATTCTATTCCAATAGTTTTTTGGAAAAAAAAAACACAGTATTACTGAAATATTGTCTCCATATTACCACATTATAAAAGTGTGACCACAATGATTACTGTGACTGAAGCTGTCATATTCATCTCAGGAGTCATGTGAGGTCAAAGAATGTGTCGTGTTTTGAAAACCACCTCTGACCCATGGAAACAGCTGTCACTAAAAAAAACATTAGGACCACAGTTTGAATTTAGAGCAGTCGCTGCTTAGAAACATAAAACATGTGAGTACTCACTGCACTGCACTTTTATGACCACTGTCACATTCATCAGTCACATGATATTTTCAGTGTTAACAAAAATTCACTTTTGTGAAGTTTGTTTGTTTTTTAGGTCACAGTAAAAGCACAGGTGTTAATAATCCAGTTAACAATAGCTGAGTTCCATTTAGCTGCCTCACTTTCAGAGTGCACACTGGCTCATCACATTGTTGAACAACTTCCAAAAGAGACACTGCACTTGCCACAAACAACTTATTTAAGGACAAAGCATTTCAGTCCCATTTGTGTCTTCAAATATACGTTTTGGCAAAAACGTATATTTTTCCTGACTATGTTCTGCAGCCAACCCCAAAAAAACAGGTGACGCACAAACAATTCCTCTATTGATAACCACACCAATGAACAAAGCCATCATTATTGTTGGCTGTAACACTTTCTGCTTTTTCTGCCTGAAATAAAGGTCAGCATATCTGCTTGGACATAATGTGCAACATCACACCAGTTGCATGTTTACATTTAGCATTATTTCACATTAATATACACAATAGTCATCAATGTCACATTTCACAGCAACAGTAGTAGCAGCACTTTCTGGACTGCACTGTACACTGACCAAGAAAAATATTACAGTTATGAGATCTAGAGAAATCACAATATACGTATGAAGCAACAGACTGCATCACTGCAGACTAAGTCAGATTCCAAAAGAATCAAAACTGTACAGTAAAAGATTTACGTAATAACATTATAATTTTTCAACTGAGCAAATTCTTTTAGGTAAGTAGAAATATAATAAACAATGTACAATGGCAATGTAAATGTTGTATTTGTGTTAACAATGGAGGTTGGGTCCCTCGTGATACATGCTGTATATACACTCACCAGCCACTTTATTAGGTATCCCCCTTTAACTGCTTTTAGATGTAAATATCTAAACAGGCAATCACGTGGCAGCAACTCAGTGCATTAAGGCTTGTAGACATGTTCAAGACGAGCTGCTGAAGTTCATGCTGTGCACTGGAATGAAGAAGAAAGGTGGTTTAAGTGAGGCGTGTATTTCATAAACTGATGTCTGACTCTGGAACAACCATCTCTGATTTACAGAGAATGGTTTGAAAAAGCAATTCTACCTAGTGAGGCACAGTTCTACCGTTTTGATGCAAGATATCAACTGGAAGCAGATGAGCCACAGAAGCAGTAGACCACGCTGAGTTTCCTCTTTCCACTTTATTCTGTTGTGTGTACCTAATAAAGTGGTTCTTGAGTGTATGTAACTTTTTATATTGTAAAGCATGCCATTTTCAGTTTGGACAATATAGTTAGTACCCTCTTTTTAAGATTTTGACTTTTTACTTTAATTATCTCTTTAATTATTATGTTGCTTGTGGTGATGAGTGAATACAAGAAATTAAAAAGAAAATTCTGCACTGTTCTCACTCACCAACTACCGCTTTATTCTCCACATGACGGTTGCAGGTGGTGCAGGTGCCTAGTTCCAGCTAACATAGGGCCAAAGGCACGGTACACCCTGAACAGGTTGCCAGTCCATTACAGAGCCACACAGAGAAAAAACAACCATCCACTCTGTTGGATTACAAATTTATAAAATGTTTAAATCTAGGTTCCAACATCAAAGTATTGGGTTTTACATTTTGAGGTAAATACGATGACATCAAGTCTGGCAGCCCAGGTGACTTAGACAATAGCCTTTTGTCTTTATTAAATTCCTGACCACCTGATAGGGTCATGTGAAGGAAGGAGTGATACTGTCAGGTTGATTCCTGTATTGCATTTGCATGCTTTGTTTAGATTGTCTCCACCTTTATGTTGAAAAGTATATAACTCTCCAGTGCTGAGCTATAGTCAGACTTGGATGACTACAACGACGCACAGTGAGTTCTCAATAAAGAGTAACTTCTGCTTGAAAGATCTACCAACGTCTCCTGGTCTCTGCTTCGACAAGGAAAAAGTTTCCAACAACTCTCACATTCACACTTACGGCAATGTAGAGTGTCCAATTGGCCTAATCCCCAAATCTGCATGTTTCTGGACTCTGGGAGGAAGCTGGAGAGAACCCATGCACACATGCCAACTCCATGCAGAAATGTTCTCCTCCTCTGTTCTGTGGAATTCAAAAGTAATAGACCTAGATAAAGCACTCAGAGCTCAAACCTCTGCCACTGCTGCGCTCTCAGTTTGTTTGACAATTGAGAGTATTGATGCTCAGACAATACCAAACCTTCTTAACGTAGGCAACATAAACAACGCCTCTGTGCTGATGATGGGTGACAGTTCATCCACTGTGAGCACAGCAATTCCACCAACCACATAAAACAATGAAAAAAAAAAACCACGTAACACTAAATTACACTAAAACTCCGTACAGTACTTAGCTGTTTCCTCCTAAAGAGGGAACGAGGTAAAGCATCTGTGTAAGAAACAATCGAAAAGATGGAAGAATTAGTTCAAGTAGGAGAAACAGAAGATGGACTGCAGACTTTCAAAATAAAGCAGCAAATACGAACAGATGAGCTGATTTTTTTTGGTTATGCAGTAGTTTTCTATAACAGCAAAACATCCACCAGCTTCAAATATTCACATTAATTCTTGTATCTTTGTATCAAAATATTTTAATAGGACCAAGTAAGGTAAGGTAGTTTGAACTGTTCTGACTGGCTGTTTTCTGCATTTTTCTGTTTTAATTTAGCCTCGTAATAAACCCTGTTGCCTTCCCATTAATATTGTACTTGTCATGAGCTCTGTCAATTGTCAGTGGCTTTGCTCCATAAGTTTGGCAGCTGGAGAACTTGTCTCCTGATGTGAGGTATCTCTGTTGTTTCTCTCAGTATTCTGCTCATTCTTGGCGGCTACGTTCGCTTCAGAGCTGTTGTTTGTTTTGATAGAAGTGTGTGTGTGCGAGGTGTTGTTGCGGTTGCTGCGCGTCATGGTGACTCTGAAGGTGTGCGTGTGCTGCAGCTCCATCTTGTCCTCCTCCGACACTTTGATGAAGGGACACCAAGCAAATGCATGACGGAAACCAGCGCGAAACCTGCTGACAGAGGAGAGAATTGGTTTTCTCCTTCTCACGCTGGGAGTGGACATGTTTCTTGTCGTTGTTTTTTTTACCTTTGGTTTAGACAGCAGTAAATTATGGGGTTGTACATGGTCGAACTCATTGCCAGCCAGAATATGGCAAGATAAACCTGTCAAGGTAAGACAACAGGTTGCACATTCAGTGGATAAATCAAACTAAAAAAGAACTTACAAGTCAGAGAGGAAGCTGCTAACCTGTTGAATGTAATGTTGTTTATAAATGTCTCTATTAAATGATCCCAGTATGAAGTAGATGTGGTAGGGCAGCCAGCAGAGGGCAAAGGTAACCACGACGACAACCATCATCTTTACCACCTGAGAGAAAAATCACAAACAAATTATATTTCACTGCTGTATTTTCATCCTCATTTTAATATCATATCCTTCACTTCAGCGTGGCTATACTCTATAGAGACACAGTGACACTTTGACAAAGACACACTGACATATTAAAAGACCAGAGCAGCAGAAAAAACAGAAGCGTGTGACCTTTCTCTTGGCTGTTATCTGGCTGTGGTAATGGTCTGATGCCTCTCCTGGGATGTGTCCACCCCACAGTGACCGGCCGACTAAACTGTAGGTCACCAGCATGACCAGCAGAGGGAGTAAGTAGATGAGCAATATCAATGTATATTGGTAACTGTAGAAGATCAAAGAGAGAAAGAACAAACTTATTTTTTGTGTAAATCCCTTTACAATAGTTTTCCCTCTAATATCCTGCTTTTCATATCTAATTATCCTGAATATGTATAGTCAACCAATCACGTGGCGGCATTCATGAGTGAAAAATCTATTCTATTTCATAAATCTTTGTTTTTGTTGTGTTAAAATAAACCAGTTCTTTCACCTTAGCTGATGTTTGCCTCCGTAATCATCGGGCCAGTTGACCATGCACACAGTTCTGGGGTAATAATACTCTGTCACGCTGTAGTAGCACTGAGGGAATGCCAATAAAATCGCTATAACCCAAATCAGAGCAATGACAACCTTTGTAGAAGTGGAGGAGAGACGGGGCTTCAGAGGGTGAATTATGGCCATATACCTGAGGAAGAAAGATAATGGTGATTTTAAAATGAACTCCCTTTTACACAATGAAAATCTGCCAACATGTGATGGGAATTCAATAATAGATAGTTTTACTCAAAATAATATTTAATTATTTGCTGATATCTTATAAAAAACTACATTTGTTCAACCTCCTTAGCTTTGTATCCTGCAATTCGAAGTAATAATGAACAAAACCTTTAATTCAGGTAAACTACATTATTTTAAGGAACATAAAGATTCTAATGGACAGAGGCACATTTATGCATACATTTGCATTACAATTGCAACAAACCAGGATTTATTTGTTTTCTCTGCCTCTGCTATGTTTGTTTTGTGTCCCAGCCTTTATATAATCTTATTACTGATAACCACGCGATCTTGTCCCCCGATATGGCTGCATGATAGAAGCAGAGCTAAATGAAGAAACTACTATTAACCACAGATCTTTATCGTCAAACATCGTCATCATCATGCATTGTGCAAATGGCTAATGGAGTCCTAATGATCATGAATTCTTTTGACAAAGTGAATTAACTTTCATGAGGTAAAGACTGAATAATGAAAAAAAAAAGATAAGTTATTGCAGCAAAGACCCGCTGACCATTTACATCAAATATAAATTATTACAGTTGCACACTATGTTGTATGTATTTGCATTTATGACATGATAGATAAGGACTGTACATGAATAAGTAGGTGAATGTAATAAAAAGAGTGCCACTGCTGTATAAAACTGGTGTCTTAGACATGGAGTAGCTGCTATACAATTCATATAGCTGTACTGCTAATCCTGATTTACATTTGTAGAAGTAAAATTATGATAATACTGATAATACCATCATCTTACACAGTACACTTCAAGTCATTTGTTTAGTAACAATACTCAGCATTGTCACCATTATAGTTATAAAGACAAGTATGGCAATGAATCATTCCTCTGAATTACTGGGCAATGAGACAGTACGAACACATTTGGACTGCTGTCCCTCTTTTTTTCGTTTTTACTTGACTTGGAGTGTGAGCTCGCATAAATTAATATGCAAAAGAGAGAAAAACTGTGATTAGGTGCAGCATTTTTGTTTCTGTGGTTAGAACAACAGAGGGGAATGTGGCACACCACAGCATACAGATTATGAAAAGGAACAAATATAAATCTGTGAAAACCTCTTTGATGTAAATCAACCTAAATCTTAAATGGAACGGTGAGAGCGTAGACCTCCACCAAAGCTGCTGCTCAGATTCAGATTCAGATAACTTTATTGATCCCCAAAAGTCATTCATATCATTTGCAGCTCACTGCAACAATACTTAAAGTCAGCACCAACAGATTGATGGACAATTAATTATTGGAAACTGTGATCAACATTAAATATATTATAGTTAGTCTATCCATTAAATGATAAATAAGTGCATGGCCTAGCCAGGTTTAAACTGCTGCATTTCCCACAGCAATCAATACACTCCTAAATCCAAATCTGGAAATCCAGATCACCACCTAATTTTAAAAATTTCTTCCTTGGGTCACAAACTACATCCCCAGAAAATGTATTCCATGTTTGTCCTTTACTTCGCGAGTTTCGCTGCTCACAGACAAACTAGCAGATAAACAAACAGATAAATAAGGCCAAAACAACATAACCTCTGTGACTAAGGTAGCAAAACAGAAGGGATTCTCAGTGGTCTTTGCATGCTTTTATATCAAGTTTAAAGTTCCAGTGTGCGACATTTAGGAGGGTTTATTGGCAGAAACTGAAAATATTGCACAGAATATATTATAATAATATATAATAATATATTTGTATAAATATATAATTGCTTCAAAATAAAACACTTTTGGTTTTAATAGCCTTAGAATAAGATTTTAAATGCACTTTAGGCAAGGGTCCTGCGTCATGGAGTATTCCATCTTGGAATACTCAAAATGTTTCTACAGCAGCCCAAACAAATGTGCGCTTCACATTTTGAAGTGGAAGCTTATTATGCAAATGAGGAAGTGAGCATCCACAAAATGGGAGAATTACACGCAATCTATGCTCTCAAACAGTCCTAGCAATAAGCCAGGGAGTCATACACAGCTGAAGTGGAGATCCAATCTAATCCAATCAAATTTTATTTGTATAGCGCCATATCGCAACATACATTAAGGTTAACCTTCAATGAGTCAGAAAAGTGGCAGAAATTCCCAGTGCTACCACAAATGTCGACTTTGAGTGTTTTGATGGTGAATCTTTAGCAAGAGGGCAGGAGCGAGACAGGGTGGGATGTACCAGTAGTGTTTTGTCAAATTGCTTTTCCAGACTTACAAATTTAAGCTTAAAGTCTTACTTCACCTTGTGCCCTTTTGTGAATGTACATTATGTCTTCCTTATACATTTAATGTGTTATTAATTAATTTAGTTTTCTGTTTGCGGCTGCAGCCAATGGCACAAAAGGAAAGCCTTGTAAAAAAGCAACATAAACTGATGATTCACCAAATTGAAAACTAATGAGGAGGAAATGCAATCATCGAGTTATAAGTAGATTTCACACCTGGTCTGATCTCTGCACGTGGCTCATTCATCACTCCACTTGTCCTAAGCTACGAAGAGTTATGTATCTGTCATGTGCACGTACAAGAAAATTATATAATGCTCTAACGAGTCTCTGTGCTTTGGAAAAATTGATTGCAGTTTGTGTAAGAGTTTGACATTTATTTAATGCACCTGTGGTTTGAAATATAGTTGCACACGTTATCCCAAACAAGTCTGTAGTGGGTGGCTTGTCACAGAAAAGATTGGGTTTACCTCTGTGGTCACATTTGAGGCTATAATTACTGATGTTGTTGTTTTTAATAAGGGCTGAAATCCATTAACATTTATTGTCCCTCCTGCATGTAAATGAGGGTGGATGGAAAAATGAGAAACACCTGCAGTCTAATGCATCATTGTTTCACCACCAACCACAGCCTCAAAAATGAACGCAAGCATTGCATGTAGTTAAAGTCCTGCATTTTATTGCACTACAACATCCAACTTTGATATGAAACTGAGAAAGACTGAGGTTTGCCACCTGGTCGGAACAAGGGCCTTTGTATAGGGAGTTTGCATGTTCTCCCCTCTGTTTGTGGGTTTTCTCCAGGTTCTCCAGTTTCCTGGAGTCATCTAATGATGAAATTGCAGATTGCAACAAGACAACTTATAGATCTAATACAAAAAGTGAATGTAATCTTCTGGTTTGCTGGCTGGGCCAACCCAAAAGTAACAATGGGGTGGGTGGGGGGGGGGGGGGGACGTAGCTCATTGCAAAAGCAGTGGGGGGGGGGGGGGGGTGACGTAGCTCATTGCAAAAGCAGTTTATAGGAAAATTAGCCTCTACTCTTCTAGTCAGTAAACATTTTCCTAAGGAGTTAATGGTCCTAATTGCTACTTTCAGGTCTTCTTCATGAGAGAAGAATTAAATTACATAAATTATATTTCTTCTTGACATCTTTGTCTTCTCCCGCTTATTTGGATCCGGGTCGTGAGGGCAGCAGCTTCAGCAGGGAAGCCCAGACACTCCTCTCCCCAGCTACTTCCACCAGTTCCTCTGAGAGTACCCTGAGATGCTGCCAGGCCAGCTGAGAGATATATAATCCCTCCAGCATGTCCTGGGTCTGCCCGGGCCTCTTACCAGAGGGAAGTGCCTGGAACATCTCCAGGAGGCCTCCTCACCGGATGACTAAACAACCTCAACTGACTCATCTCAACGCAGAGGAGCAGCGACTCTACTCTCCCGGATGTTTGAGTTTTGTACCCTATGTTTCCGGCAGAGCACAGCCACCCTGTGCTGACAACTGTATCCGCAATAACATCCTTATTGTCACTAGCCACAGTTATATTCCCATTGAGAAAAAAATGTATGTGATATATGATAAAGCATGGTCCAAACAACTGGACGCTAGTGTCGCTGACAGCTGGTATTGTCCAATAGGGGCCTGGTTGCGGGTCATGCAAAACTTCAACATGGTGCTGGCCAAATTGCAGATCTCCAGGCTATGGGTGATGTCTTACTCCTCACTTTCCCAAGCCTGTCAGGGAACTACAGTGGCCTTTGCTCTGGCTGGTTTGTCCTTTCCAGCTGCTGTAGAAACATGGCGGTCTCCATGTAGCAAGACTCTTGCCTTAGTATATAAGGCTACAAAAAAAAACTTACTTTAAAGTGATGACACACTTGTAGGTAGTGTATTCAATTTGCTGCCTATAAACCCTCCTAAATGTTACACACTAGACTTTTAAAGTGTACATTACTTTGGTACAGTATACTGCTGAGTTCACCCTTTCACTGACCGGTCATCCATCCCCTTCTCCCTGTTTGCATAATCCAAAAGCTAAATGGTTTTGTTCGAGAAGCTGAGTGTCAGTCATTCCATTAGTGTCTAATGGCCGGTTTAAAACAGTTTCTTAGCTTAATGGTCACATAATTCCACATTAAGATACATCAAACAGTGGAAGTTGAATCTCTTGTGCTTTCTTACCTATCCACTGCGATGGCAGCCATCGAGTATATTGATGAAAACATTGCTGTGATGGGGAAAAAGTTCTGAAATCTGCAGTAGCCCAGGCCAAAGTACCAGTCGTTGTGAAGGGCATAGACAAAGTTAAAGAGGGTGTTAAAGGTTGCCATGGAAACGTCAGAGAAGGCCAGGTTGACGATGAAGTAATTGGTTACGGTCCTCATGCGTCTGTGAGCGAGGATGATCCAGATGACTGTGACGTTGCCGGTGATGGACACCAGGATGATGAGGGAGTAGGCGATGGCCCACAGAGCCACCTGAGAAGAGAAGAGAAGAGAAGAGAAGAGAAGAGAAGAGAAGAGAAGAGAAGAGAAGAGAAGAGAAGAGAAATTAAATGGAGGATACTGTATAAGAAACAACCATTTGAAGGATACATTTAAAAATGACTATATTCTGTTTTAACATGAGTCACCACCAATTCTGTCACAGTTATCATAGACAAAAGGGCTTTCACATGTTTTACATGTTCTATTCTGCTCTACAACTGCTCTACATAAACATACATACTGTTATTTTTTATATATACTGTTATTTTTTATATATTAAAACTTTCATTTTATATTATTTGTCTCCTTGTAGTAATTCTTGTAAAGTAATTGCATTTTTATGAAATGAAATGAATCAGATTTTTCCTTTGAGGATCACAGAACCCTTAAATCTTTACTCTAATTTCATCAGCTGTGCTTGTTCTGCACCGAAACACCAAATCAAATTTGTTGCATGTAAATACCTACTTAGCAATGAAACTGATTCTGATTCTAAACCTCTTGAGGATAATATTTGAGACTACAATTTGCAAACATCTCATCTCAAAAGTCTTTCTCTCTCTGAATTTCTGTATTTCTTTTCTCCAACCTGCCAGTCAGGCTGCCGGAACTGGTTCCCAGTCGTCTCGTTTCCGTCGTCCAGCCAGTCAGCCGTTACTGATGAGGGCAGTGAAGTGGCCTCCATGTCTCCTTTAATGTTTTGAATAAGACTTTCTGTCTCCATATTTTCTCCCTGTTCAGAAAATGTATGTGTAACTGTGAATATCCTTTGTGTGCCATATAAGAGAATGAATGAGCCCTAAAGTCCATGTGAGGTGTGTGTTTTTTTCTGTGGTAAAGAAAATATTTAATGTTCAGGTATTTACAACAACATCTAGATATGAACTATAATCTTCAACTGTGCTTTAAGTAGAATAGACAAAGCACAGACTCTCTTATCTGCACTTTTTAAGTGAACAATACAACATGGGTGACAGCACAATTAAAAAAACAAAATCGAAATTACAGACAAAATAACTGGTTTATATCCAAAATTCATATTTGTTCAGTAATTCATGAAAAAGGTACATGTGTACAATCAGGTAAGTCTTATAACGGAGACATTTGGCTCTCTGTGCATCAGCACATGGTTAATAATCATGCATTACATCGCTCCTGTTACAAGTTTCCTGACAACCCTGCCATAGTTTTTTTAGAGCTCATTAAATAATGCAAACGCTTGATTTGAGTTCGCGTTTGATTAAAAGGACCCTTATTACTGAAGCGAAATGAATGTGTACATCAACAAAGACACAAAGCCTACGCATTTGACAATAACGCACACTCAAAATAAACAGTTTGGCTGCAACATGCGCAACAGCTAATACTGTAATTCATTCATACCAAGAGGATACATTAATTTAAAAAAAAAAACAAAACAAAACGAAACAATATATTTGTCAGATTATCACTTTCTAATGGCTTACCGAATAGTCAAGCTTAACATCAGTTTGTCCAAGCCATGCTGCTTATGCCGGAAAATGAGACTGCGTAATGGACAGCCAGGTCCATCCAAGAATCCACCGAGACATCTCTGTTCTCTCTTTCCTTCTGCACACACACATACATAGACCCACTCTCTCTCTCTATCTCTCTCTCTCTCTCCTGGAATGTGTAACTTGCTTTTTACTGCACAAGCTGCTGAGGCGCACGGAAGAGGTGTGGGGCGCGAGGTTGGGGTTACCGTGCAGTGCCAATTCCACGCGCATGAGGGTGAGCGATACAGAGAGAAGGTGATTTAAAAAAAAAAAAAAAAAAAAAAAAAAAAGGAGCAGCGCCGTGTCTGGTTTTCTGATGGCATGAAACATGAAAGTGTGACTGCGAGGAGGAAGTAGAAGGATGGGATGGAAAAAGAGGGATGGGAGTGAGGAGTTGGAGGCTTGCGTGGGCTGCTGCATGATTTCATTCAAACAGGAGTGACATGAAAGAATTAAAGTGTTTAACATACAATAAGATTTATTGGCAGAAATCAAATATGATGATACCCACAAGTATGTTTTTAAAGCTATAATCACTTATTTATAGCCTTGGAATAAGCTTTTTATATATACTTCAGCCCAGTGGCATGCACAGATATTTGGAAGGACAGGAGCAACAATTAACACCTATACTACACACAGGTGGAGCAGGTGCCACTAGTATATTGAGGGCAGTATTTGATGTCATCACAGCACCCGTTTTGATTGGAAGGGCACCCAAAGGAAACAAAGCTGTAAAGGCGTCTTATAGGACACAGCATTACTTTTGTTTACTAGAAAGACAGTATTTAGAATCATCATTCCATTAGTGTCTAATGGCCGGTTTAAAACAGTTTCTTAGCTTAATGGTCACATAATTCCACATTAAGATACATCAAACAGTGGAAGTTGAATCTCTTGTGCTTTCTTACCTATCCACTGCGATGGCAGCCATCGAGTATATTGATGAAAACATTGCTAGGATGGGGAAAAAGTTCTGAAATCTGCAGTAGCCCGGGCCAAAGTGCCAGTCGTTGTGAAGGGCATAGACAAAGTTAAAGAGGGTGTTAAAGGTTGCCATGGAAACGTCAGAGAAGGCCAGGTTGACGATGAAGTAATTGGTTACGTGTTATGATTTGTCACAGGACATGTATGGACCCAAGCAGAGCAGAGACGGGACGGCTTTAAAAAGGCAAAGAGTTCATTTATTTTACAAAAAAATCCAAACAAAAGCGCTTAGTCTAAACTAGATCTAAGGGTGCGAACACAAAAACACTAGCCAAAAACTGGAACCAAGGGTGAGGAGACCGGCAGGCTGGCTGAGCGAGGATCTCCCAGAAAAACTGTGAAAACAAAGGAAACAAAAGTTAGGACTGATAAAATTCAACCTATGGAGAGGCAAACAACTAGTTGAACGAAACGATCTGTACCGCACAGGGAACATAACGCGCTGACATCAGCCGCAGCAAAATCACAGGCTTAAAAAGGCAGCAAACAAATCAGGGGAATGCAGCCCAGGTGTGTGGAGGGAAACTCTGCCAGCCGCCTGGTCAAGCCTCCTGAAAGGAAAACAGGCTGCACAGGAAGTAAGGGTATTTAACAAAATAAAGGACAGGAAACAGTGGAACCAGACCCTGACATTACGGTCCTCATGCGTCTGTGAGCGAGGATGATCCCGATGACTGTGACGTTGCCGGTGATGGACACCAGGATGATGAGGGAGTAGGCGATGGCCCACAGAGCAGGGCACCCAAAGGAAACAAAGCTGTAAAGGTGTCTTATAGGACACAGCATTACTTTTGTTTACTAGAAAGACAGTATTTAGAAACGATACATTTTTATTAAATTTATATTTTGCTTTAGAGGCCACATATTACTGCCCCCCCCCACCCCACCCCCCATTTATATGTGACCTCTAAAGCAAATCGCATGTGATTGCATGTGTGATGGCACCTCCCCGGTGCACACCACTGCTAAGCCACGGTCTTGCTTTAAGGAGGCTGTCATCCTGTGCTGCCATGTTTCTACAGCAACTTGAACAGACATCAGACCACGTTCAACGTCACCTAAATTACCCTAAATCGACTCTCTTTTTCTGTCACGAACCATCCTTGCGGTATTTAATAACTTGCATTCTCCCTGTCAACTCCCCCCTCTGACAAAAATGTAGATTTTTCAAGAGCCAGTCATCCATATTTCTGAAAGAAAACACACAGAAGTGTGAAACGTTTTAATCAACAATCAGGACAAACTGATGTTAGTTGTTATTGTGATGTAAATTACTGCTGCTCAAAAGTACCTGACATACAGTATTAGCTGGCGGTGTAAAAACAAGCCTTCTGACAAGTGCCAGGTTCACCTGTGGCTACACATGCGGTGTAAATGAGTAAACGTTCTTGTATGTGTGTCTGTCGTCATGCCCGGCCTCTTGGGACAGGTTTGAGTCTTTTATGTTTGTGTGTAGTTTGATTTTACTTTGCCTGCCCTTTTTCCTGGGCCTGTGTTTTTGGTTGTGTCTTTCTAGGAGGCTGGTTGGTTGGCTAAGCGGAGCCTCTAGTCTCCAGAGCTGCTTCCCATTACCTGATCACCTGGTCCTCATCACCTCATCAACCCTTGCCTTCAAATACTGTGACTTCCTGCTGCCAGGTGTCGGCGCGTAAACAGTCCTACGGACGGTAACAGTCGTCATGCTTACACTTGACGACTGTTCAGCTCAGTTAAGAAAGTTTTCTCAGTCATTTTTTTGTTCAGTCACTTACCCTCATTTCTCACCAGCCGGCCAGTCTCAGCCCTTTGTGTTTATGGATACCATTTGGACTGGTTCTTGTTTTTCCTTTTTGTTTGTGAATAAATCGCCATGACTTTTTCAGGACCGTTTCGTTTCCCCTTTTTGGGTTCAGTTAGTTTAAGTAGCCACCACTGATCATGACATCTGTCCTGTTGTGTGAATTGTGTGTTGCAGAGGATGGAGCATATTTAGTATACTGACATGGTCTGACTCCTTGTGTGAGTAAAGCAGAGAGAAAACCTTGGGTCTTTTTTGTTTGAAACTGTTAATATGCGATTGTTTGCCAACTGCTAGTTGCCATGGCAATACTTACAGCTGGGGTTGTCCCTACTGATGGAGCCATGGCCTCCATTTCCTCTACAGACGGAGCTGCAGCCACCAAACAGACCTGTTGATGGTAATGAAGTCATGTCTTGGAAGATTGTATTTTAAAGGACCTACACATTTTTATGCAGAGTGAAAGACAAGAGTGGTTTCATTAAATGGTGAAACTCTGAATTTACATCAAACCCAGACCTTCATTAGAGTGACTCAGTGCATAAACATGTGTTAGAAATAACTAATTGTGTGTAGTGTGACAGACTTCAATTTCATGTTAACATGTTAGTCTGAAGGAAATTGTACATAATTAAACTTCTGGACTAGCACTGGAATAATAAGTGCATCCACAGTTTTGACCTTAAAGACTTTGACCAAAAATAATAGATGAAGCCAGTGCACAGCAGCAGAAGAAGACAACATGAGGAAAAACATGATGAAATCCAGAGCGGTCCATTTTGGGACTAATACGATAATTGATTTTATGCTCTGCCAGCTGAAAGCATTGAATATTTTAAAGGTTAATAGATAAAAGGACAGAGAATGGTGTCCAGCTAAAATTGTTGTCATCTGTGGCCCAAATAATTTAGTATTATGCCTAATACTAACAAGATGAAATGAGGCGTATTGTCATCAAACATAGCAAAGGTGGACACTTTATTCAATAAACTGATTCCCAACTAGTGCTTGTATACTTGGACAAGGACAGCGGTCAAATTAAATGGTGCAGTAGACTCACACTTAACTGTGCATGGAAACATATGACTGAAAGGTACAGCTGGTTAGAGGTGTCGCCTCACAGCAGGTCAGGAGCTGTCTGAGCCTGCACGTTAGTTGGTCTCTAAGACCAGTTCTTTGTGTTTCAACAGCCAGGAAAACTTTACAGGTCTAGAAATTATAGCTGTTGCCTAATATGCACTGGCTGTAATTTCTATCCTTTGTTGGATCTTCTCTGACCTTCTGCTCGCCTCTTTGACCTCTCTTACCTTTGTGCTCTTTTTGTGTCTCTCCCCCTCCTGCTGTGAATTTTCTTCTCTGTCTGGGGAAATCAATTTTAGCCTGTGTTTGTGGAGGAGTTGATAGCAGTACAGTCCAATCTTGTTCAGAAGAAGCCATTTTCTTTTTGTTTTTTTTTTGTGTGTTGTGTGTGCACAGTATGTGCTGCATGTGAACTGTCACATGCTCACATGTGCACACACCGCAGGACCTCTTGAGGGAAATTCACCTGTGTGTGGAGAGGAGAGTTTTCCTTTTTGCAATTGATGCAAAAAAAAACAAAAAAAAAACCTCCTCTACCTTATATGTTGACAGTTGAAGATGAAAGTGAAAAGACGTGAGAAGGTGGAGAAACACAAGTGTGTTTCACTTGACTGCACAACCACTCACTAACCAAACGTGTGTGTACATATGTGTGTGTGTTTGCAGCTGAATGGGTGCTGATAAGAGTTGACTGGATGCAGTGGTTGTGGAGACACTGCACATTGAAATAAATGGGAAATCCTTGGCTACACACAGCCCATTGCTTGTCATTCCAGGTGTGTCAGTGCCATAAAATGTGTAGTCCTGAAATGGTAGTCCGGTAATGTTCATTAGTACTTTTTTATCTCCAGGTATGAATCTGAGCATCCAGTGATGTCCAGATCAGACACAATCCTCTCAAAATTCTCTTAGTTAAAATACCATGTTTAGTTTTATTAACCCTCATATTGCACACAAGTGTGAATGATAGCTTTATGCAAAGCATTGCATTTTTAGAGATATATTCTTTTTGTCACTGTGTGTGTCACTGTGAAAGTGGTCCTGCTTTAAGAATGCCTCCTTCAAAAAGTCCTCATATTGGTAAGTTATCTAAAGAATCTAAAGAATACTATTTCTGTATGTCTCCATTATAACACGTTTTGGGCAAAGACTGCAGGGTTAAGTTACTGTGAATCCACCAAATCAATCAGCCTATTCATATTTCCATATTTGGATAACTTTCTCTATGGTCATGAACTGCTATTAATTAACAATCACTTGATAAAATACAGTATCTGATTGCACTAAATCTAATTTTCATATCAGCTTGTAAGTCCAATGTCAGTAGGTCTGTTCCTGAAACCAAATCTAGAAAATGTTATTAACTTAATGTGCGGAACTTAGAAAGAAAAACCCACAGAGAAAGGGAAGGTAGTGTTTTATGTTGTATGAACATTGTTTTTATGCTGCCCTCTTGGCCATTGGGTTTATAAACTAACTTTCAGTGAGACCTTTACTTTAGACAAATGAAGGTAAAAAGAGGAGGAAGTATAATGAGACAATATTAAAAAAAAACAACTGTATTCAACCAAACCCCTTATGAATTTATTTAATAAATGACATTCCACTTTTTTTGAACTTCCACTTTGCTTCCAATTTTGTTTATGTTAGTCCATAAACCATCCAGAATTCACCAAGCGTTTTGTTGTTGTTCACCCACTAAAAGGGAACGTGAGCTGCGATTAGACTGTTGTGAGACTGGTTGTGTTGTTGCAATGGAAGTCTTTGCTGTTCAAGGCAGCTGTTTCAAGCTCCAGTGGGTAAGAATTAGTGACATCTAGTGGTGAGACTGCAGACCATAAACAAACTGAGAACCCCCCCCCCCCACACACACACACACACAAATTAAATGTCTATAAATACACATTAACATGAATTTGTCAAACACACACACAAATTTAAATGTCTATAAATACACATTAACATGAATTTGTCAATTTATGTTTAAAATAAAAACGTCAAGCGTGCATGCATGATTATCATGCAGTTGACAGACACTGTTGATAATGGCATTGGTAACAGTTAAAATGTATGTTTATTAATGGCAGAGGAAAGGCCCCCCTACTCACTATACCTTGCACAGGCTTAAAATAAAAACATGAATATATGAACCTGTGCATTATGTGAATATATTAGTATTGAATGCACAATAAGAAGGTATATTTATACATGGCCCAGTTTAATACAAATACAATTTTAAACAATACATATAGTAGGGGTCAGTTTGGGGGTCCTTGGCTTGAAAAATGTTGAAGACCCCTGGTTTATGTCATGTTTCAAGCAATGGGAATGACTCAAATCTGTTTTTTTAGCAGTTTTATTGAAGTATCAAAAATTCATAATTTTAGGCTAATATATAAAACACTTATGCTAATGCAATAAAACCCAAACACATTTGATTTTAAAGCAATCATACACTTTCATACATAGATACTGGTAGATATTTTAGCTGTTTAATTTCTGATAGACAGAAATGATAAACTTACGGTTGTTTGTTTTTTTATTTATTAGTGGGAATGCTGAGTCAGCATTTTTTCCTTTGTCTTTATAATAATAATAATGATAATAATAATAATAATAATTATCATTATTATTATCTCATTCTAACATTTTCAGACAATTTTAACAGGCGATACACCATCAAAACATTTAGGACATTCTCTCTTCCATTTCAAACTTTTTCTGATTAATAGGCTTTTTATTTAATAATTTTTTAAGCAAATTTTATTTCTTATAGAATTAATAGGATGGAAGAATGAAAGCAGGGGAAGTGACTAAAACGCCGATCAAAGGCGACAGCGTGAGTTTTCATTAGTGAACGTAAAGTGAAAATTTCTATCCATCCGTCCGTCCGTCCGTCCATCCATCCATCCATCCATCCATCCGTCGCGCGCTTCCAGGTGTGGTGACGACACAACGCGGAAGTGCTCTGCCAACATCAGCGCGAGGACCTGCTGAGATAAAATTGTCCTCAGTCACGATGTCCAACCAAGGAGACATTCGATATTGCCACAGGTTCTCCTACATTTTCCTCAAATTCATCCTGTTCTCTTATGCCATCATCTGGTGGGTGAGTAACGTCACGGCTGTCGTTTGTTGACGAGGAGCGCGAGCTTCGTTTAGAGACGGAGTATCCAGCTCTGACACACTTGGCAGACAGGGTGTGTGTGTGTGTGTGTGTGTGTGTGTTTGTTGTGTTGTTGTTACTGCTCCAAGCTACAACCTTGCTCTCGTGACACCGAGGCAACAGTGAAACTACAGCGTTCGGCGACAGGTGTTGTACCTGTAGCCGTTGGAGCGCTACTTCATGTACGGCGGAAACGACAGGGGAAGGAGGCCACACCCTCCCTCCACTGTGCACCTTCACCCCCAACTTACCTGCCTTATCTCTGCGGAAAAAAAAAATGGGTGTAATTCACTATCATGGCAAAGAGTGAACCAGTGGACTTTTTATAACACCCGAGGAAAACATCGAGCTCTCAAAGTAACATCATTATGAGCAACGTTAAAATACAGTGGTGGAAATAGACCGAACAAAGTCAGTCTTTTCACAGGAGGCAGATTTATTCCCAATAAGATAATTTGCTCTCTCAACATCCTCTTCCTCACATATACTTCAGACACTGGTATAGCCAAATTAGATTACGATGGAAGGAGAGATAAGCTGACGATAACTATTATTACTTAATTTATTATAATTTCTTATTTGTTGTTGACTTGGTGCCAGTCCCAGTTGACATACGGCCAAAAGTGAAGTACACCCTGGACAGATTGCCAGTCCTTTAGGTCAGTTTAGAGTATCCAATTTGCCTAATCCCAAAATCTACATGTTTTTGGAGTGTGGGAGGAAATACAGGGAGAACATGCAAACTTCATGCAAGGGCCCTTGTTCCGACCAAACTACAAGCCGATTAATCAATTAAGTTACCAATTAATACTTCTGTTAATCTGTTTTAAACATTATGTTGGTCTCTCATATATAGTGCTATGGACCATCCTGTGTGTCCTTAAAAGGTCTTACAGTATAAAAGTAAAGAGAACAAGAAAGAGGAACATAAGATTCAGACTTACAAAATATGCGGGGAATTCCACAGACTGTATGTTTTGCCGAATCCCGCTGTAGTCATACTGTACCATGACATGTCATGTGTCATGTGTGGACCAACACATGATATAGGTTAGCAAAGTGCTCTTAGTAAATGGAGGAAAAAGGGGAAAAGAAAATAATGTCGCAACACTTTCCTGGTCTAAATGATTGTTGGCTCATGATTAGTTTAGCTTACCACGAATCTATCTGCAGCCTAAACATACATAATATTATCTCACACTTTGACAAAAAGCACTCAGTCAGTTGATTGGGTTGAATTTACATAACTAAAGATAAGAGATAAATGTAAATGAATATTGATAGTAGAATCATATACACATCACCTTTTCTTCTGAAGGTTCAGGGCAGGCAGAAATACAAATCTCCTTTCCCACAAAAAGACTATTACTGGGCACAAATTTTCAATCTGATGACAATGAAACAAACAAATAATTGTAATTTTAAAAGTTTAGGTTTAGAGCCTCCATTTGGCTTTGCAAAATCAGAGCCACACTACTTACGGCTTTGGACCTGAGATGTTGATGTCAAGGTAGTAAGATTAATGTTTTGTCCTGCGGTTTTAGAAGACACATTCATTGAATCACAAAAATGCAGGCATTTTTCTCTGATTTCAATCGTTTGAACGCTTTCTCTTATTTAAGCAAAGACATGACACAATCTTAAGTGAGCTTTTATGGACTCATTTTCATAGTGAGAGAAGTGGCATGATAAGAATACCTACACGGTTAAGTTCCCAATTTGAGTTATATAGAGACTGATGACAGCTGAGGAAAAGTCACAAGTGCTTTAGTGATTAAACTTGTTTTTTAGGACATGCCATGTCTTGTCAAAAACAGGAATGGGGTGTCAGTGTTGGTAATAATAATTTGCATGCGTTCATTTGTTGTGTTTTGTTTTTTTTTTTGAAGTTATAAATGTAGTGAGACTGCAGAAAATGACACTTATATAACAGAAACAGGAGCCAATAACAGCCTAGTGTTTGTGCAGCCTAGTGAAACCCGGCAGTTGCTCCCTCGCACAGACAACGTGACAGATTTTGTATTTGTGAAGACAGGTGGCCGAATGTGATACTTTGTGCTAAGAAAATCATCTCTTTGAAATGCTCATTCGTGGAGAGGTTATTTTTAATGGATAGTGCTGGTGGGGTGGGGGGTGTTAAATTATATTTAATCTGTGGCAACAGCTTGTTGATTCAGTCATGTTAAAGACACATTCTCTCAGCACACTGTTACTGACCAGTGTGATTTGTCTCAGCGTGATACATGTGAAAACTAAGAGCAGTTTATTTTGCATCCCACACGACATGCAGACCGTAGAAAATAATTGTGTTGCAAGTTATGCTTTCTGACTATAAAGGGCAAAATAAAAATTAAATGTGTGTAAAATGTATTGGTGGTGAGTGGGTTTACACTGCTTGTTCTTAATAACCACAACCAAATACAACCATAGCTTTGTCCAAAGCTAAAGCTCAGCAGTTAGGGTAAAATACAATATGTGCTAAACAACCCCTAACGTTAGAAGTCAAAAACAAGAAAAAGAAGAAGATAACTATTTCAGTCAAGTTTCAGTTCAATATTTACTGTGTTGTAGATACCATCAAAATATTCACAACTATGCTCCAATGCAAGGATAAGATCAATATTTTTTTTCCTTTTTCCCATTTATTTTTTGCTTTTTTTTTGGGATCGGCATAGAACAATTAAAAATAAATAAGTTTGTTGTTTTTTTCAAATAGCAATTTTGATCTTAAAGCAATATTCATTGTTCAACCCTGTCCAAGACACTTTTTGTCCTGTATCATACATCAGTGGTTTTCAAAATTTTTATACCAAACACCACCTGAGAAAACATTGACTTCTCCAAGTAACACCACTCTGGTATATAAAGAAAGGTATATAAAGTAGCAAGTCCAGACATGTAAGGAAAAGGCATCATCTCATATAATGTAAATCCAACTTGGACCTTCGCAATTCTGCTCCTTCGCTGTCTCTCCCTTCTTCCTCTCCTTCCTCCACTCCTACTCTCCTGAAGGATGATGAAAAATATAAATAACATGGAGGCTGGTGGTAGCAACAAATGTGTGAAAGAACAAGGTGTCTTAAATAGCAGCATGTTGTGATCTTACATTTACCACAGCTCTCTCTGTGTGCGTGTGTGTTGTCAACTGTTTTGGTGATCAGTTGATCGGTTTGAGTGTTTTCTTAAATGTTTAAAACAAGCTCTATGATTGTGATGTGAATATTTTCTGGTTCTTCGCTCCATGTAACAAAGAGATCATTAAATTGAATATTTTTGATTTGTGGACAAAACAAGACCATTATCATTTCCAGGTTCAGTCAACATTTTTCAGTCAACATTTTCTGACACTTTACAGACCAAACAAGTTGATTAATCAAGAAAAGAATCGGCCGATTAATCGATAATGAAAATAATTATTAGTTGCACCTCTTGTGTGTTGTTTGATACATGTTTGAGATTTGTTTTGTAATATGAATAATAACCAACATGGTGCCTTTTAAAGCTCATTGTGAAATACTCATACTAGGGCTGAGAAATTTTATATAAACATCTAATTGCAATTATTTTGACTGAAATTGCCATATGATTCTGCGATATGAGAGGGGATGGTAACTTTTTCATAATTGTTATAATTTTCATTTAAATTACATTTAAAATGAGGACAATGTGATATTTGTAAAGATCTGTGAGAAACAATGATATTTTCATTACTCTGTAGAATATGATATGTATAGGTCAGCACAATATTTGATATAAAATGGTAATTTGACACACATTTTGGCTTGAAGAAATATTGCAGTACGCCATATAGTGATTTTGATTTAATTATGATGAATTGTTCAGCCCTAACTCATACTCAAGGAAACACTTTTGTTAAAACACAAGTTAGACAGTCCTATATTCCAAAAGTTCTCTGGTCCATGAATTGTCTGTCGGTCTGTGTTTCCCAAATTTCAAAAGGATGCTGTCCTCAAATCTCTTGTTTTGAATGTCCACACACCAAATATATTCTCTTAACTGTCACAGAGGAGCAAAGAGAACAGAAAATATTCAGTTAAAAAGCTTAATTCAGTCAAACTAATTATTATAGCACAATACTAACCGATAAATTGTTATGGCCCTAATCTAAACTAGCAATCCTTTTGTGGTCTAATTGTGAAATATGAACAAATGTATGTATGTACAGTGTTGATTCAGGAAATACTTAAAGTTTGAGTATTTATTTTGTACAGGTATGGGAAGTTGCATCAAAAAAAATACGAGCAGAAATAATCAGAACTATCTGTATGTTGAGGACATTGCAGCCAAATAAACCTTATTTTGTTTCTCTGAATTGTCACACAAAGCTTAGATATGCTCAGGTTGTCTGTGGGAGGAATTGCAGGTCAAAGTCTCTGATTGTACTCTGTAATTAGCTGCTGCTGCTGTGAGGCATAGATTTTATGCAAATTGATCATGCTAGTACATGTTAATGTGACACTGATTGCAGATGGCTTAAGGAAAACACTTCACACTGGACTGGACAGTAATTACAGTATTCTCACTCTGACAGGAGAGTTTCTGTCTCAGCCGTTTATCTGTTGTGCAGTGAGCTCAGGTTGGTTCTGAACTTGTGTCACTGTTAACAAGATAAATGTTCAACAGTAATTAAATTTGCTCAACGTTTTGTTTTTAAATGAATTAACTTGACCTTTTGTGGAAGAACAGTTTTTGCTTCTGCATGAATATGGCCTGTTCTTCACCTGTGAGTTGTGCTGTGATTCTTCCAAGTTGTCAGTTGATGGAGGAAAACTGAATATTTCACAGTGCTGTCCAGCCTTAGTCGCATAACAAACACATGGCTTATTGTTTACATATGTATGTTTGAGAAGGAAAGCCTGCATTCAAGACTGTAACACTTGCACCTTTTTCACAGGCAGTTGATCACTGTATTCAATTTGAACACAAAAGAAGTGACCATCATGAAAGATACAGAATGTTTGAATATTGTTAATGAAGTCAGTTAAAAAAACGCTGATCTATTCTAGGTTATAGGCAGCTGAATTTGATGCAGAGGAAGCAGTTAAAACAAAGACAACAAATAAAAGCCAGTTAAAACAACAACAAATAGCAACTTACAAATTCACAGAGTCATTCTAGGGCTAATAGCAGCTGGCATTAATGACATTTTGAATCTGTTGGTTTTTCATTTCTTATAATTATATTTAAGCTTTTGCAGTTTCTAAATTACTTAGACCAGCCTATCTGGCACCAACTGCCATGACACATTCAAAGTCACTTAAATCACCTTTCTTTCTCATTGTGATGGTTGGTTTGAACTTCAGCTGGTCATCTTTACCTTGTCTACATTTCAAAATGCATTGAGTTGTTGCCTTTTGTTTGGCTAAGTGGATATTTTCACGTGCCTCACAGAGTGGTTGGAGTGGGTGTGTGTCTTTGTATGTTTCTGTTTGACTGCTTTCAGGGCTGTCACTTTTTCCCAAAAGTCATTCTCAGACGTCCTAATGCTTACCTCATGTCACATCTAATGCCACCAGCGGTGATTCCCCTGCAGGAGTTCACTCTTATTTTTATGTCCTTTATTGTTTGAGCAATGGGTAGGATATGTGACCCATGGCGTCATGTATTATGAGATTTGGGTTGAGTTGGACAGAAATGACAAAAGGGATGAAGCACAGCCTTTGTGTCTGAGGTGTCTGACATCCCATGACTAAATGTAACCAGATGATAACGAGCTGTTGTTTTGAGTTCATGGACATGAGTGATATCTGTTTGACTCTGAAGGTTAAAGGTTAGTTATGGAATTAAGCTTACTTTCAACCTGGGTGTTTACACAGGGGGCCCCAGTATCTTGAAGAAGCAAGGGCTGAACGTATATAAGGATATGGGTAGAAGCTGGAGTTAGGGGTATCACATTGGCTGCCGATCCTCTCACAGACAGCACCGGGATGTCTGTTTAGATGCTGTGTTTCCTTGTAATAAACATTGTTATGTGCAAGAAATACAGTGTCGGCGGAGTCTCCTTCATCATCTGCACATCACCATACGAGAGAAGCAACATGTCTGTCATGTCCACATCTGTTGGATTTCAAAAAATAGAGAATAGATACAAAAAGTGGCAGATTCAGAGTAAAATTTAAGACCATTAAACTGGGGCAGCCCATGGCCAAGTGGAAGGAAATTGGGCTTGTAACGGGGGTCACAGTTCAAATCCCGGGACAGGGCTGGGCTGCCCCTGACCCAGGTACCCGACATCGATTATTTTATTTTTTTTTTTATTTTTATTTTTTTTTTTTTTTACAAAAGATGATACTTCAAAATTTTTGAAATGTAGTCTTTATCAATAAGTTGTACTGTATCAACAGTTTTGTATGTGGGTCTGTGTGTTCTTGTTTTGTTTTCTTGAGGACATTTTGGTCCTCACTTTTTTTCACCCCTTAAAAGGGCTTTTTCAGGGTTAAGACCTGGTTTTAGTTTTAGGGTTAGAATTGGGTTTAGGTTAGGGTTAGGCATCTAGTTGTGATGGTTAAGGTTAGGGTAAGGGGCTAGGGAATGCATTATGTCTAAGATCGTCCTCACTTTGATAGAAGTGCAAATATGTGTGTGCTGGTAGGTGTTTGTGTGTGTGCAGTTTGTGCAGTCCAGACATATTATCTGCTTCAAAAATCACTTGATGTTCAAAATATAGTCAGGCCTGAATTGATTATTACTGAGTTATGTTATGTATGTCTGAGCTATTGAATAAGAGAAAATTACCAGATGCAGACAAATTCATGTCTAGACCATAAACCAACCAAAAAACCTAATTAAAGAAAGTTGTCATTAACAATAATAACATTGAATTATTTGATACAGCACTCGGCTCCAGTCTGATAAAAATGTAGATTATAATTATTCTGTAATTATTCTGTGTGGATTATGCAGCTCAAACTCTCAAGGCTGTAAAAATCCTACTGACAGGCCAGTGCTCAGAGCTTGGCCCATAGAAAATTAAACTATTGGCTAATTCACTGCCCTAATAGCAGTGTTATGATGAAACTTAAATATGTATCACAAATATTGTCTGTCAGTTTAGTAATAAAGATGTTTCTCACAAAACCATACATGTCTTTGACTTTATGTGGTGCAGCCATTTCCTGAGCCATTTCCTGATGGTTTGAGGGTCATTTTGGCCTGTAGTAGTCAACTTGATAACTTGAATATGTGTACTGTACATTTTGTCAATATTTTTTTTGTATTTTGTAATTAACTTTGTCCCTCAGAGGAAAATGGTGACCAAGTTGAAGGTTATTTTGACACCTGTTGCATCAAATAAGGTTCGTCTAAACGTTCAGCCATCTGAGGGTTTGTCTGAGGGTATTGTTGAAACTTGCCCCTGGTGGCATTGAAGAGAAAATCAGGGGGCCCCTTAGATTGTGTTTCCACCAAGTGGTACCAATTCAGTTTAGCTCACCACGGTACAGTTTGGAATGGTAGACCCTGATCTCGTTTGCACTTCCACCATGGGTTGTGTAGGACAGTGTAGCCCGCAAACTGAACACTGCTGCATGCTGACAGTTATCCATAAAAAAGACATAAAAAAAAAAATCCCCTATCATCTCCCATAATACTGTATATGGTATATTTAAAAAGGCATTTTGAAGCAGCAGCATTTTGTGTTTTTCTTTCCTTTTGTTGCCCAGAAATGACAAATGTCAGACCACTTTGTGTCTAGTTCCACCCTGCAGGTGCTAGAAAATTGTGCGAGGTAGCCCAAGGGTGCTAAAAAGTGGGATGCTATGGACTAGTTATTTTGGTACAATCACAACCTTTTACAATCGATACTCAAATAGTTATTAAGCACCACTGTCTGGTGATCCTGAATATTTGCACAAACATGAACACTTTTCTAAAATTCAACAGAATAAACGTTTTTTTCTTGAATTTTAGATGTTTAAATTACAGCTTTTCATACTTGGGATAGTAATTCATTACGTAGGATCAAAAAATATATGCTATTGGAAATTACTGTCACTCCTTTGTAACTGCTAGGCTTTGTCTTTGTTTTATTTAAGATGCATTGCTTGTTTTCTTCTTTTAGTTTTATTTAAGGCTGACAAATATTTTAGAATTTTACCATATTATTTGTTTTCCTTAATGCTCCAGCTGAACATAGTATCCTTCTCTCTGTTTCTCCAGTTAATAGGTGGATTAGTCCTCGCCATTGGCATCTATGCTGAAGTGGAGAGACAACGCTACAAGACACTGGAGGGGATGTTTTTGGCACCAGCCATCATCCTGATCCTCCTGGGAATTGTCATGTTTGTTGTTTCATTCATGGGAGTCTTGGCTTCACTTAGGGATAATCTAACTCTGCTGAAAGTGGTGAGTAGGGGTCTTACACATGAGGTGTCTTTTTTTTTTAACGAATATGATTAAAGAAACATCTTGGTGGATAACTGATTTTTGCTGCAGCCTTTCCTTACAACAGCCTATTTTCCCCCATGCAGTTAGAGAAAAGGTACAGTAGCATCTGTGCCAGAACTGACAGGCAGTGTAACAGCTTTTTGCCTCAGGCAGTCAGGCTCTTAAACTCCCAGCAGCAATACACACCGTCTACCATTAACTTCAATGACAGCCACTGTTTGCACTTTAAATGGACTTATTGACTTAAAGAGGCTTTTCACATCCACACAACGAAACACTTATGAAAGCTCTTTGTAAATATGGGTATTGTAGCACTCTAATGACATGAACTTCATCAAGTACTTAAATGATTGCTATTTATTACATTTAATTCCCTGCTATTTATTAAAATTTAATTTGCACAATTCTTTCATGTTTATTTAAAGGTCCAGTGTGTAACATTATGCAGGGCTTATAAGAGACAATAAATGTACTACACAGAAGTATGTTTGTGTAAGTGTATAACCACTTTAAAATAAATGTCAAAGATTTTGTGGGTTTTTTCCGGATACTTTGGTTTCCTCCCATAGTCAAAAAACATGCAAATGTTAACTGGACACTCTAAATTGCCTGTCGTTAGAATGTGGGAGTGAATGTTTTTTTTTTGTCTCAGTGTGTTTGCTCTGCAATGGACTGGGGAACTGTCTAGGGCTCACCCCGCCTTTCACTCTGTGTCTGCTGGGATTGGGTCCATTGACCCGTGACCCTCTTTTGGAGGATAAAGCGGTAGACAATAGATGGATGGATGGAAATTTAGAATAAGCTATTTATATGTACTTTATCCAAGGACCTTGCTGTCACTTTTTAATCTGAAAATTTGTGTATCCATTTGAACTTGGGCCTACAGGTGTCTATGAGCCTACAGACAAGCCTACAAGTGCTTCGCACTGTGTGAAGTCATAACCAAGTTGTCCAGCTGAGCTCTGTGAGCACAGCTTGGCCTGCATCCATGCCCTCTTTGATCATCTGGAGAAGACAATGTTGCACATATGTGGTGCACAAAGTGGTGTGTAGAACTACTTGTGGTCTACGAGCTCAGCTGTTAGCTGGCAGCTAATGGAGTTGGCGGATGCATCACATACAAGCATCAGTCATCAATAAATATGTTTTTTTTTTCTGACATGCTTGGAAAAGCAAGGATTGAGTGGAGGAGTCCCCAGTTTGTTATTTTTTAGTCTCACTATTAGTTCTCGACGTTTAGATCACTAATTCTTACAAGTATGTCATCTTCCTATGTGTAGAATTTTGATCTTGGATCATCATCTTAATCTAAATGTTCTATTTATTCTTATCCTGATATAATTATAATAATATGAACTATCATTTGCTTTCAATATGACTGTTTTCAATTCAAATTTAATCTTTTTGTGGCTTGGGTTCCTTAAGATGTTGTGAAGATATCATTGAGTCTTGCATCAGTAATTTGCAGATTTGTCTGTATTTTTAGGTCTAGCACATCCTAAAGGTGTTATATTGGATTAAGATCTGTGACAGAGAAGGTCGCGGGGTACATGGTCATGTAACTTTCAACTAGCCTTTTGAAAATGATGCATTGTGGCCAAACTGAATTGAGTTGAGGTGTGAATGTCCATGAGAGAATGGTTGTTGACCTCTGTGTTATGCTGGCAACCTGTTCAGAGTTTTCTCTGGCTCTTGCTCAATGTCAGCTGGGATTGTCTCCAGCTTGTGGTATAGATGACAGATTGGAGTTTGGACCCATGGACATTGTAGCTATAGGAGGAAACTCATGTTCAACAGTAATACTCAAGGAGAGAGTATACAAACCCATATTGAGCATATGCATATAACTGCATATATTTTATCCAAACAAAAGGTCCATGTTAGAGCTGTTGTCCACAACTTTTAATCATAAATTGCCATTGCCAAATGGCACTGGTTAAGCCTAACAGCTCCACACAAATCTGGCTGGAGTATGGCTGAAAATGCTGTGAAACTGACAGAAAGTTTCAAAAGTGGATTCTACTACTAAAGAACACCTGGTTCCCACACTGTTGATAATCATAGGATCGGATATCTGAAAGATAAAGATGTAAAATCTCATACAATTTGGAATTTGTATACAGTCAAACAAAATGTAAATAAAATTACCAAAAGTATTTAGCTGAGTCAAGAATGTTTGTTCTACAGTTAGAGAATATGCATCAGCACAAATATAACGCTTTAAAGCTTTAGAACAAACCTTAATGTATGATAACTAAGATACCAATAGTCTAAACTGATGATTTTATCTCTCATCTCTCTGTTTGCTCACAGTTCATGTACACTCTGGCCATTTGTCTGATCCTGGAGCTGCTGGGAGGAATCTTGGCGCTGGTGTTCCGAAACCAGGTGAGCTTTCTGAGTTGCTGATCAATAATCTGTCAGAATCAATAATTGAAATAACACAAATTGAGGTAAATTAAAGGTACAATATTAAGTTTTGGGATGGCAGTATGTCATCGAGCAAATTTAGACCTGAGCTGCACATAGTACACATCTCCAATGTGAAGACCTGGGAAAAGAACAGTTTACTTAGTTTATAGTTTAGCTCTAAAACTTTGTAAATCTGTAAACTTATTATTAGTTTGTTATAGTCACTGCGCTGAACACAATATGCATGAGTAGTATAAATGAATTAACCATGAAACACTACATTACATTACAGTTAAAGAACAGGATTTAGTGGAATAGGATAAAGTGGAAAAATATTAACCTCATTATTATTCTCAGTTTTTTCTGAAGAATATAAAATTGGTATATTTTATTCAAGGGGAATTTCACTGACATCATACGGATAATGTATTTGCTAATGTTCCGGTTGAGGAAATGTACAGGGCCAGCATAATCATAAGTAATCTGATCAAAGAGGAAATAGGATTGTTGTTGTGTGATAATAGTATGCTGTTGGGCCACGTTGCTTCCCTGGTCTGCCTTTATGAATCTATATTAACCTACTGTCTTTCTTGCTTTTAATGTTTCACTGCTAATCATTCTTTTTTATTCTCTCCTTGTTGAATACTACACCCGTCTTCAGTTTTTAATCACATTTCCCCCCATGCAGAAAAATCTAATAACTTCCACATTCCTTGTTTTTCTTCTTACATATTCCCTCAGACCGGTTGTAATCATGAAAAATACTTGGAAGGTTCTGTATAATGTGACATTTAAAGGCTATTACTATAAGCGTAGTTTTTTATGTCAGTAATTACAGGTCTGCATATACAAATCACTTTTGGTTTTCACTATCACACCAACCAGCCCTGGAGTCTGGACCACCTGCCACTGCCAGTGAAACCTCACACACAGCATGACATGAACATTTTCATTTCCTGTACTACTGCTCTTTTGCAAAGCCAATATTAATGTTAATGAAATGATTCTCACTATTCGTTCAGATTATTAGCCTCATGGCTCCGCCAACTGCCTTTTATTTATTTTTTTTGTAACAGTAAAATAAATGTTTCATGGAAGATCCATTTTAGATTAATGGTTAAATAAATAAGCTGGTAGGATGAAGAGCTGTAGGAGGCAGGAACTTGTTTCAGTCTAGGTGAAGCTCCAACAGATCCACAATGTATACAACACTGACTTTGCTGAGATAATTGGAAACCCACAGTGTCCTCATCAAAGGCTTGGACAAACACCATGAGAACTAATGATACAGCCCACATAGGAATCCCAACTATAGAAGAACATAATGGATGCTTTTAATAAAAAATCATTCAAAACTTTTCTACAAAACAGCTGCAGTCTTAACTTTTTATCATTAAATTGTAAACAGAATATGAGTTAGCAACATTAAATCAGTCTTGAACTGGGAACAATTATAACAATGCTTAGTCAACACTGATCTTCTTCAGTGTTTCATGCATCAGACCTAATTCATCATAGATTTTAAGAAACTGATTCTTATCTCTTATTCAACTTCATACAATTGCTTGTAATTGATTACTGCGCTGCTTGTCCAAACTAATGCATACTTATGTCTGTAGGGACAGTATTATCACCCGGGGTTGCTTCAGTTGGTCAGGATGAGGTTCAGCAAAATTATGTGCCCAAATAGAGATGATCTGAACACCTAAATTGTAAAAGAATAGATCATGGAGCTTGAGAGGTCCAACTGAAATGAATGTAACATCAAAGGGATGTCGGAGCAAATGCATTTCGAAATCAAAGCTAAAGGAGGTCCAGCAAAATATGACCTTTTTGGCTGGCCAGTGAAAATTTTTAAACAAAAATGTCTGAACGGTTTTTGCTTTGTGTCTGTCTCATTTACATGATCATATTCACATTACATTGAATTAACGGCCGTTGACAATTTTTTTTCTGTGTAAGTCTAAAGTTTACACAGAAAAAAACAAGACCTTGAGAATTGAAGTCTTCCTGTAACAGACAGTGAAGGATTACTGCTGTGATGTGGTCAAAGTAAAATGAGGCTGGATCTTCAACCACTCTCCTTCCTGAGTAGCTTATTATGGATCTGTAGTGATAATATGGAATATCTGGGATTTTGTCTTAATCATCGCCTTTATATGAATGTTACTTTAAAAATAATATTTGCCCATTTTTATAGCTTTACGTTTATTATAGTTTGACATATAGTTGAAAGCAAGGCAGTTAAAATGTATCCTTTTTTTTTGATTTGCACATCTGATGTAAGTAGATTTTTCTTTGTTGTCTCATTTCAGTGAATGTCACATTTAAGATGATAATACCATATGATCTTGTAGGAATAATGGCTGTAATAATAATGGTTCGGTCCCGCCTGGCTCATAGGGAAACTTAATTAACTCCAAATCTATAAATCTTCTTTGTGTGGTGGTGCTAACTTTGCTGCCTTGCCCAACACATTCACTAAGAAGAAATAAAAATGAAATACTCAGTTCATCTCTCAATTAATTCAAAGAATGTTTGTTTGCCTGTTAATCGCATAACTGTCCAACAGTTGATTTGACAGGTTTCAAACTTGGCAGGTGACTTATTAATGGCACCAGTGGTGAGTGGTGTAGTGCGGACTGGCAGTGATGCAACAGATACTGTATATCACTAAAAATGCAGAAATGAATGGAGACAGACGCCGTCCTCACCTTCCTTTGATCTATATACTGACTACCATGGCAACCATAGTAGTAAATTACTCAAGCTTGGTTGCTCTTTCTTAAAAGAACACAACAGTGTGTGCACTGTCGACTTTGACTACAAATAAAACCAGTGTATCACAAGGAAAGACTCGGATCAGCATTGAAATTAACAGTGAGTCTATTAAATGACTTTTCAAATATTAACCTTCACCGTCTCTCTCTGGATAGATTGATGTTTTGACCTAATGAGACCCCTCTGCACCAGATTGTAATGAACAGATGTCATGTTTCACTATTCCAGTTGAGAGAATCGGTCACCTTGACAAATCACTGCATTTCCTAACCAGATCTGCCTCTCTGACACACTAATGGTAGATCAGCTGTCTTTGACAAAACCAACATGGTTGCTAATGCATCATGCATCATATCAAAACTCCCAAACAGTTTTTATTCCGGTCTTCTGGCATTTCAAATAATGTGCATTTCCCCTAACCAATAGCTAAACAATTTAATAAATTGTAAGGCTGTCCAATGAATGATGATGAATTTATTGCACTTCCTGTTGAAGGAAGGCCCCCTAAACTTGGAAATTTTCATTATGTCAGGAATGTACCAATAGGAGTGGAATTCTGCTTCTGCCATTGTTCAGTGGGACTGTTCACTTTTTATTTTATTGGGTAAATTATTTTGAACATTTTGTTTGATTTCATTCTTTATAGACTGTGGAGTTACTAAACAAGAACATCAGAAAGGGCATAGTGAACTACTACGATGACCTGGACTTCAAAAATATCATGGACTTTGTTCAGAAGAAGGTAAGATTACATCACTTCCGTCGTTTTGAAGGTCTTTATGTTACATGAATGCAGCTGCAGTTAGAATCACAAGTATGTGCTGCCAGGGAATGTATAGGGAACCCAGTACCTGTAACAGTGGAGCTGGATTTTGATTTAATCAAATATTGTATTTTGAGGATTAAAAGCCCAAATGTAGTTTCTTATAGTAGCTGGTTGTGTGATTTCATAATGGGAAAATGAAACAGCTGCCTCAGTTTAAATCCCTCTAGTCATCTGGCAGATGCTGTTTCCTCATGACTATTTTCTCTCAAGATTTGAATTCCAAGAGGCCATGCAAGGCAAAGGGATAAACAACAAACGTGGACAGACATTTAATCCTCATAACAAATTAGAAATTAGAGCAGGTGATATGACATTTCTTGACTTGGATGACTTGACTGAGTCAGTGTGTAACTTTGAACTATAAACAAATGTCTGCACCATTCAAACCATTGTGAAATGTTCATCAAGTCTATCAGCTGGGACTTCAAGACGGATGGCGTCAATAGCAACATTGAACTAGTACAGCAAGACGGCTGCAAACAGGGCTGCAACCCAAAGAAGCTCCAGCAAATAGTTTCAGAAGTTAATTCTCCTGCTCAAAGAACTTGGTAGCAGTTTGATGGAGTAAATACTTCTTGTCCCTACCTGCCCTTGGGCTGCCAGTGTATACACACAAACACTTCCCCAGTCTGGTCTGATAGTGTAGCTTCACAGCATACAAATAATGTGACATAATTTCTGTCACAAAGACCAAACAGAAGCTCGACACTCGACTGTTAATGCACTGCAGCTTTAAACTGTACAGTGGTTATAATACCTATTTGTACAAAACCAATGTATTTAATACCAGTATGAAAACGTGACATTAAGAAAGCTGTCTTGCTCTTTCAGTGTTTGTTTTGACAACATCATCTGCACACACACAAACACAGGCTAAAACAGACAAACACAGACTAAATGACTCTGTGTGTGTGTTTCTCTGCATTTGGCAGAGAAAGCGAAGTCAGATATTTCCTTTGGGTTTTGGCGAAGACTATTAAACAGAGGTAGAAGACAGTGAAAATTGGACTTGCATCCTTCAGGTTACCAGTTACGTCTAAATGACGATAATGCTGCAATTGGCAGACACATCCTACATACATATTTTGTATTTTTGTCAAGTGTGTGTTCAGAGCTTGTTTCCATGACTCATGAAGGGCCAATAAAATTATAAAAGCAATCATAAGTGTCTCAGAACTGTCATCAGTACCAGTTGCATCAGTGCTGTGTAGAAGAGAGACATCAGACAATGATGCTCGTGTAGCTCGGTGATTCTGTCCAAATATGAATTTTGCTTTGGCACAATTGTGGTTATAATCTGCATGTGCTTATTAACTTCCAACGACAGGTCCACATCATTATCACTTCAATCCAAATAACATGGACTGCTTGCTTTGGCAGCAGATTTTAAGTGCGTCCTGTGATGTGCTCTTTCTTAACTTTCTGGCACTATGATCTGCTCACTCTGGTTACCAGAAATGGTTCTTCCATAATGGTGGGAAGCCATTTGGTAGCAGGGGTGTCAATCTTCCTCTATACTTTTCCTGTCATGGTGTAAAGCTGTTGGTCGGCTTGTTTCCATGCAGAAGGAGAGATTGAAATGTTGTCCTCGAGGATATTTAGAAAATTAAAACAGATTGAGGCTTTTCCCATGTGTAAAATGGCGCTTGTGCATTTGTCTGTGTTTGTGATGACTGTGGGTGAAACTCATCGTCATTATCGTTATATGGAACAGACAGACAATAAAACAATAATTATCTCAATATACTTTTCCTTCAAAATTCATATAACAAAATTTCAAAATACACTTGAAGATGAAATTATGAAAATGTTTGAAGTATCTCCCACGAGCTGTTAAACAGAGCAAATAATTTTTTACACGTTTTTTTCAAACATCCTAGTTTTATTTTGGATGCTTCCATTATTTGATTTTCCACAAAACCAAAAAATTGCCAGGGTCAAAATTAGGAACCCCCCCCCCCCCCCCCGATGCTAATAGTCAATTGTGTCTCCTTTTGCTGGATAACAGCCTGCAGCCATTTGTTGTAGTTTTCAACAAGTCTCTGACTTGTCTCCTGAGGAATCCCAGTCCATTCTTCTTTGGCAAATCTCTCAAGCTTCTTCAGATTTGATGGCCATTCTGGCATGGACCTTCGTCTTCAGTTCCCCCCCAAAGATTTTCAATGGGTTTTAAATCAGGACTTTGTGCAGGCCAGTCAATAATATTCACTTTGGTCTTCTGGAGGTAGTTTTTCACCAGGAGCAACAAATGTTTAGTTAGTTAGGCCTAGTTTTGCTGCTGACTGCTTCAGGTTTTCTTTCAAAATCTTCACATATCCTACTTCCTTCATGATTCCTTCCACCTTGATAAGATTCCATGAAGCACCCCCACAGCATAACATTCACACCACCGTGTTTCACTGTGGGGACGGTGTTCTTTGGTGATACGCCTCTCCCTTCTTTCTCCACACAAGCAATGTCTCTGTGAAGAAAGAGCTCTAGTTTGGTCTCATCTGACCAAAGAACATGCTTCCAGTATCCAAAATAAAACTAGAATATTTGATATAGCTGTATTAAAAATTCTTTGCTCTGTTCAACAGCACTTGGGAAACACATTTAAAACAATGAAATTTTCATAGGGGGGCTAATTATTTCATCCTGTATACTTCTGTATACTGGTATGTTCATACAATGTTGAAGTTCACTTTGAGGCTTAACACATATTGAGTAATTGCTGTGAATACTTATTTAACAAGTGTCATTTTTAAAACCACAAGTAAGTGCTTTCTTTAACCTGAATGCAGGAGCAAAAATCTGACTTTAGCTATAATTTTTTGTGTAGTTATTATTATATAAATTGGAAAATGTTTTATGTTTATAGCCTTTTGTGTCTAAATGTTTACTTAGAGTAGATATAGGGTTGAGTGGTTAATATACTAATGTTTTAGGATGATTGATTTTCAGTGAAAATTAATTTCTTTTTCACGCTCACCACTGCTCCCCTTGGGCTTCTGTAGTTTGTGGTGGTGCAGCACTGACGCCTATCACTGCCTGGCATTTGCTCAGAGAGACTAACAAGATGGCAACAAGCAGTGAAGAATAGTTCTTTAAAAAAGATGCTCCGTAACATGGAACAGGTTTGATTTTGCAGCATCAATCATGGAACAGTCATTTTGCTGAGCCCTAAGTGAACAAATTAATTAATAAATGAATTGGGAGAAGGAAAAAGCAGTAGGGAACTTATAAATAAAAGGTAAGACTAATCAGTAGCCAAAAGAAATATTAAACATAACTAAAACAAAATTAATGAATCTAAACTAATTTAAAACAGAAAAAAAATACTTTTTCTGTTTTGGTTTGTGTTCTGTTCTGGCAGTAAAAATATGTGTAAAATGTCCAGGATCACTGAAAATGGCTGTGGAATCCCATCCTGGTATGGCAACGCAAATCTGTGGATTATTGGCAGGTCATATCATGTCTCATATTAATTAATTTCAAGATGACCTTTCCATCTACTGTGCAGCAGTGTTCTAATGGAAATGTGATATTTATTCCACCAGAAATGTTTTTCTTGTGTCTTCAACACTGACGGGTTACACAGTCACATTGCATAGTTCATAACACATGATGACAATAGACTTCTGACCTGCATTTTTTAAATATTCCCTCATCAGAGAGCTACTTTGTAAATTCAGATGCCCAGTCCTCACAAACAATACTTTGTTTTCTATGCTACACTTTAATAAATGCATATATGAATATTATAATTAAACATGTAAACAATGTTGTGAGGAGCCATAAAGTGCCCTGTGTATTTTTGCTCCTGCCCATTTCTCTAATTAATTTTTTACAGATATTGCATCAGTGCAATTACAGACATGACACTGCACCAGGTCACACTGCTGAAATATTTCACACCATTTTCAATTAAGATTTACACAAAGTCACTCTTACATGGTTTTCTCACAGCTGCTGCAGCATTTTTGTGGTTTATTATCAAGACGTTGTACTGCATGACAAAGAACATTCATTCATTCAATCATTTGGAAAGACACTTACTTCATTTCCCTAGTGCTGTGTGACAGACACAAAAGCAATCATGCATATTTATGACTTCATTTTGGCTTCATCACAGATTGCATTTTAAAACACAAAGTCCCATTAACTTGATTTTCATGGGCCAGTTTCCATCTATGTAGATTCAAATATTTGCACTATTTAATACATTTTTGAGTATTGTGTGTGGGTTTTGTCCAGATTCTCCAGTTCCTTCACATGTCTGAAACCTGTCTAGGATGTCCAGCCTTTAGCCCTGTGTCAGCTGGGATTGGCACCAGCAGCCCCACAACCCTCATGTGGAGAATAAAGCAGTAGATAATGAATGAATGAAGTGGTTACATAGAGAAATCACAAAGAGAAATTAACAATAAACAAAATCATTGATTTTAGAATTCAGGGGGAATCAGCCAGCAACTCCACCGGTCTTTTATTGACACTTGGCTTCATTTGTTTGACTTGGAGAAATCCTGATTGATTGGCTCTTCCACCTGGTCCATCCATGAAGATAGGGGGACGCTGTAACATTGGCCACAACGATGGATTATTTGGTCGTGGCTGCAGAGGACTGTCACTGTGAGATAAGAGTTCTTCCTCCCGATGATGAGTGCACACTGGTTCTTTACATCTAGTGTGTGTTCTACCTTCTATGCCATAGTAGTAAGCGCCATATTAACACTGCCACTCAAACAGGTTTGTAAAGTCCTCATAGTTATCCAAAATATGATGAAATAAATGTCTCTAATCATTTTTAGAGTTGGACTGCAGTTCTAGAACAGTGGATCCCAGGAAACATCCTGGTAACACTTTGCAGTTCAGTACAATAACAACATGGTAACAGTATTGTAGTGATGTTGTAGTAACGAGCTAAGGTACCACCTTATTTTTAACATTAGTTAATAAGGAGATATTATTACAGTAAAATGTCAGCAAATGTTGGAAATTATTGAAGCATTTTCACGGCATTTGGAAATGATGATGATGTTCTCATATGTCATGTTAACCCGTGTGATTCAGTTTTAATGAATAATGAATAAACTTGTTTTAATTTTTTGAAAAACACTCCAAACAATTAATTGATTATCTGCACAGTTATGGATTAATTTGTTAATAATTAATAACTGATTTATTGTTTATCTTTTTAGCCTTACAGTAATACATTTTATTAACAAGGTAATATCTAAGTAATAGTTGGTTAATGCAAATAATATAAGCTACCATCAATTTAATACCTTCGCATGACATTTTTTATGAACCAAAATTCATAACAACAGTTGAAATTAAGCCTCCTTTTGGTCAAGCACACTTTTTTCCTCTGTTATTACCAAGCTATTACATGGTTATTACGATAGAAATAAAATAGTATTACCATAACAATTACAAAATTATTATTATACTAAACCAACATATTGCTCAACTCGGCTGTGACTACACTGCCAGTTATGACTTTTGGCTTCTGATGTAAATGGAATGCACTACCACCCTATCAGGGGTGTCTATCAGTGCAACTAGTCATCAGTTAAGTCGTTGGCAGAAAGTGAAGACAACTAAACAATATATGACATAACATTTTCCTCTTCTAATAATATCAGAAGTTAAAATATCTGCAGTAAGATCCCAAACTTTTATTCAATAACCCCACATCTTGATCCACAGTGAATGGATACTGTCTTTATACTTTAGATTAACCTCTAACTCTGTGATAATTTTGCTGGACTTTACAGGGTGTAGTCTAAGGCATTAATCATGCTTTGTTCCAGGATCACACAGAAATGGAAATGAATTGATACAGCGTGGAGGTCACATTGGTGTTGAGTGTTTTACAGCAAATTTGTAGTGTGACTCGGATATTTTATAGTTAGAGAAGATGGAGGGCCTTCAATCTTCTGCTGCAGTGTCATTGCTGCTGACAGGTCTTTTAAGAAATGAGAGCTTCACTAGTCTTCTTGTGACATTAAAAAAAACAACCCTTAACTGCACTTGACATAAATCTTCTCAAAGTAAAGGATTGACTGCAGGAGTGATGAACTGTACAGTACTGTATAACTGCACTGCTGACTCACTCTGGACCCGTACCGTTTGCGGATTTATACCAAACAACTACAGACACTAGTCACGTCATAAACACTTTGCCTTCCTTGTTTGGGTCCTGACCCTGTGCTGGAGTTTTCTGGTGTCATGCCATCAGGAAGAGAGACTTCCTTCTGGCATCCTGATCACACCATCTGCCAAAGAGCAGCCTAATTGTTATTCATTTATTCATCTTCTCTCTTATCTATTGTCTCATCCTCTCTTACTGTGCCTATTCAGTGTGACCCTGCATCCCATTTATCCTTCTGTTCTTTCTATTTGCCTTCCTAACTTCACTTTCTTTCTCCTAATGAAGTATTTGTCTCAGTAAGTGATGGCAAAAGCACAGTTCTCAGTTCATAGTTTTGTTCTCTGGCTTTTCACAAAGTTTATTTTGTGGCAACTCAGCAGCTGCACTCTATCCAGTGAAAGTTCACATCAAATAGAAATTACTGATTTCAGTGATGTTGGTGTAATTTGATTTGAGTGTAGTCATTTTAGATAGTACATTTATTTGTGTGTTAAAATACTTCAGTTCAAATACTTCGGTATTTGAACACACTCAGGTGGTCGTCAAAAAAATATCCAGCATGAAAAGTTGTTTGGGAAAATGCAACACTTGTTAAATCCACATAGCTTTGTGTCTGTATGCTTATCAGCCAGAATTAACTTCATTCCCATGGTCACTTCTATGACCTAAGAGTAGGGCAGGATATTGACCTTAAATACTTTTGTGGTATTGACTGGGAATCAAACTTCCTCTGTGTCACCTAACATCGAAAATATATTGTAATTTGATTTCCAATTTAGGTAAGTAAAGAGTTAATTTCATCAGTGTCAGTGAGCTAAAAAAGCATACAGCATGCAAAGTGGGGCTTAACGTGTGTGTGCGTATGTGTTGTGTTTTGAGGCTGGCACTTGTTTAATGAATAAAGGTATGTCAGTTAAAACAGTTAAAGCAGATTTTTGGTGTTGGAGAAAAGTATTGTTCAGGAATTGATATTAAAGTCCAGATATTGATTTCAGTACAGTATTAAAATGTTTAATCAATACCCAACCATAGCTAAAAGGGCTGAAAAGGCTTTTCATTTAAATTCAGTTGTTTGGTATTGTATTATACAACTACAAATGTTGTAGGGTATAGTAAAATATTTTTTTTTATCTTGGTAAACACAATGAGTTACAACAATATTATTTGTACCTTTGCCAAGGAGGTAATGTTTTCACTGGTGTTGGTTTATCTGTAGGTTTGTCCTTTTCTTACCAACTTCCTGTCTACTCATTTTGATGGATCAATCTGAATTGTTTGTGATGCGTAGGTGATCATCCAAGTATGTAAGATTGTACACTTTGATGACTCTGAAGTCTGAAAATGTATCAACTTCTCAAGAAAGCCCACCTTTTATAAACTCTATCATATCTCTGTCAAAACTCATTGGAATTGAATGAAATTTGGTAGGTGTATGCAGGATCATGCATTATAACATGACTTTCATCTGGTTCTGATCCAGATTACAGCTTAACTGGCAAAAAAATTTGATTTTATCATTATATCCATATTGCCAGGCGGAATAGTTGTTAGTGCAGTTGCCTTGCAGCAAGAAGAACCTGGTTCACAGCACAGATGGGAACACAGTCCTTTTTGCATGCAGTTTGCATGTTCTCCCTCCATATGTGGGTTTTCTTTGGGTTCTCCTGTTTCCTCCCACAGTCCAAAAACATGCAGAGGTTAATTGGACACTCTAATTTGTCCATGGGTGTGAATGTGAGAGTGAATGGTTGTTTGTCTCTGTGTTTTGGCCCTGTGATGGACTAGTGACCTGTCAAGGGTGTGCCATGCCTTCTGCTCTATGTCAGCTGGGATTGCCTCATGACTTGCGACCCTTTTATGAAGGATAAAGTGGACATGGATGGATGATCCATATTCATTCATTTGTTATATTAGGGGTGGGTCAAAATATATAGTGATATATCGTCATCCTTCTTTGTGCAATATCGATAAGCCAGGGAAAACTTAATATCTCCTTGTGGCAGCGCTGCTCAAATGAATGATGGAAAATTGAGTGGAAGTTACCTGGGTGAAGAAGAGGGAGTTTACAGTGGAATAATGGTGGAGAAAGCTACATTAAGAGATGCCCCATCCATGTTCAATACATAGACTTCATGCACTTTGTTCTCTATGTTGTGAATAAATAGAGAAATCCTGCATTTTTAACTTTTCCCTATTTAGGTATTGATTGATTTATTTATATTGATTTATTGCTATATGATTGTCTGACAATATAATGATTATCACAGAATCGTTGTATCGTGATATTATTGGTAATTGTCTATCGCATATCTTATTGTATTGTATCTGTTATCATGACCATTACAATGTGTAATCAGTCTCAACATAATAAAGATTTTAAGCCTAAACAGTGTCCATAACAAAAATGTATGTTATCATGGTTGCTTGGAAAAGGGGCTGCCTAAAAAAGAAGCCTCCAAACGATTTAACACTGTAAAACTTTTAATTAACTTTTAAACCTTTTACTCAAGTTGTTTCAAGCAGTAGTTTAGTATGTAGGACTCAAAAGCTCTCAGCCAAACGCATTATTCACTATCTTTCAAAACAGCTTATCACCTTATTGATTGTCCTGGCCAATGAAGTATTCACAATGTTTTTGTGGAGGGCAGGTAGAGACTTTAGGGCAATAAAAACTAATTGTTTGGTTTTACATTGATTGTGCCAGTAAATCTTGAACAACAGGTTGGCAGGTATCAGTGGTGGCCTCAAGTATAATTGATTGTGGGGAAACATTTCAGTCTGTTAGGCTGCTGCTTTCAGATGCTGGCTGTGTGTGAGGTTTTTCAAAATCACGATGATCTTGTTTCACTGTGTTTTTACTGGATCTATTCTATCTTTTTGTCTTGTGTCATAGTTTAAAAAATGAAAGGAAATGTGAATTGACCGCAAGTCCATTTGTGGTGTGTGCCCCTAAATTTTCAGTTAGGGGCCTCTGTGCTCTGAGTAAAAACAGTTAGTCTGGAGCCCCGTATTTGAATGCATTAAGTATTGTATTGTATTTTCATGTTATATTTTATTGTTCAGTTAGTCTGTTTCAGCAAGTTGTTATTAAAACTAGAATTTGTCATTGATTAGCTATTGAGAGTTGTTTGCTGTAATGTAAGGCTGTGTGATATTATCATATAATGTCTAATGATAATAATAATAATAATAATAATAATAATGTTTTCAACCATGTTGCCCAGCTCTAACATCCCCTGGACTCACGTATTGGTAGACAGACAAAACAAAATTCAAAAGTAGAGTCAAAATTACATGCAGATTATGATTAATTATGTTACTGTCACAGCCGAAACAATTACAGCTTGCTTGTATAATCACCATGGGAAAAAAATACAGCTGTTTTAATTGAACTGTTTCTCTGCTGTACCTGAATGACTGCTGTTTTGTATTCTGCATCATATATATTTTGTGTATTATTAAACTGAACTCTTATTGACGAGCTGTCCTGGCAAGGTCTGACTCATAAAAGAGATTTCTCTCTCCTGTTTAACTCAATTCAATTTTTATAGCACCAATTCATAACATACATTATCTGAAGTTACTTAACATGGTATAGTCAAGACTTTACAATTATTACAGAGAAACTCAACAATGAGGAAGCACTTGGCAGCAGTGGAGAGAAAATAACTCCATTTTAACAGGAAGAAATTTCTGACAGAGCCAGACTCTGTGGTGTACGGCCATCTGTTTACATTTTGTTGCTTTTTTTATATCTCATACATTTTTCTTTCTTTCGCAACTTTTCCCATCTATGGCAGTTTAAGTGTTGTGGAGCTCTGGAGTACACCGACTGGGAGTTCAATATGTACCACAACTGTTCTGCACCTGGTCCAATGGCCTGCGGTGTCCCATATACCTGCTGTGTTACTACCAAGGTCAGTATCACAGTTACATTATTGTCTAAGTATTGTATAACAGCATATCTGTCAGTATCATCCACAGAAAGTCAGCTTATTACATATTGTTACATATACATATTGTACTCTTAAGTCTGTAGGATAGTGTTATATAGTAGCGTTAATTCTTATGGGACTGCATAGCCCTGAACACTTGGTTTGTTTTAGTCTTTATTAGTGCCAAAAACTTAATCACGATAAAAAATGTTTCATATCAGTAAAGGTTATTGCGAGAAAATGTCAATTAATTTAAGTTTTGTTCCCGTTCCTCTCCAGTTAATTGTGATTTTAATTTATCGACACTTCAAAATCTGAGGCAAAAAAAAAATTGAAAGCAATTTATGTGTTCTCTCTCAAAGGATGTTTGCAAAATGTATGAGCATTATATTGATATGTTGTACACTTAATGAAAGACCAAATAAGTAGAATAGATACGGTACAAGGGGTGAAGCCCGAGAATAGCTTTGTAAATTAATATTGCCAGTGTTTTTGTATACATGTAGACAAAGAGGTCCAACCAACATGCTCATATAACAGACAGTAATGAGTAAAATTACTGTCTGTAATTTTTTAAGTTGGTGATAAATCTCAGGGCCCTGTGATACACAGTGTCATGTCCAAGACTGACGTAAAAGTGGCAGCAACCAGCCTTTTTCTGGATTGAAAAAAAAAGATCTAATCCTAAAATGAAAACCCAATTTCAGTTTCAACCTTTTTACCAGCTGATTGATATGTGAAATAAAAGAGAGTGATTCATCAATCAAAATATCTGTATGATGATACAAACTCTATCTGTGAACCCTGAGAAGTGACAGTTAGTGTCAGGTTCTGTGACGTTTGAAAAGAGCACGACTTTTTGGTCTGCATTTAACACCAGTTTTAAATATAAAAGTTCTGCTGAACAGTATTAAAAGCCATTTGTAATTGATTGGAGAGGTAAGGGGGGTGTGGGGTTATAGAGAGCTTTATAAGTGAGAAGGAGAATTATGCAGTGTTTGCGGAAATGGACTGGGAGCCAGTGGAGATGCTGTAGAACAGGGGTGATGTGGTTTATGGAAGGGGTTTTTGGTAATGATCCAACAGCTGCATTCTGGACACGATGGAGTTTATAAAGGAGAGTGGAGGGAAGACCAATGAGGAGTGAGTTACAATAGTCGATACAGGGGGGGTGACAAAGACATTACTAAGTGGAAGTATGCTGAACAATTAATGCTATATTGATGTGAGCTTGGAGTGAAAGTGAACTCTCAAAGAGGACACACAGACTTAACTTGGGGGTAGAGTTAAACTTTAATGTTAGTCAGTGGAAATCGAGAATTTATTAGATTTAGCCAGGAGGGATTTAGAGCCAATCAGGAGGATGTCAGTTTAATTATTGTTGGGTTGGAGAAAGTTGTGTACAGACCAGGATTGGACTTCAATTAAACAACTGAAGAGGGAGGACGGTGGGAGGGCTGAGTTAGTAGAGAGATAGACCTAGGTGTCATCAGCGCAGCAGTGGAAGTGGATCCCGAACTTCCTTAAAATATTGCCAAGTGGTAGAAGGTAGATGATTAAGAGTATAGGACCCAGCACAGAGCCCTGGGGGACACTGGTTGTAACTAAACAGTGATGACAAGTGAAGTTCCTGAGTTGTACACACTGAGTGCAGTCATAGAGGTATGATTTAAACCAGGCGAGTGAGGTGCCAGGGAATCCTAGAAAAGTTAATGTATGAGAGGAGAATTTTACGAGAAAGTGAATGAGAATGGACAGTCCAGTCCAGAGTCATCTGCTGACAACAAGTGGTTTGTTATTTTAACCAGGGCTGTTTCAGTACTGTGCAGTCGGCGGAAGTATGATGATGGTAATTAAATCTATGCCACGCTCTCAGGCAATTTCTCCCACTCAAGCATATTCCCCTAAATTAATGCACCTACACTCTTGCACAGTAAAAATCACCTCTTTTTATTTGCTTTTTTCAATTTGTTTTCCATCATCTAACTTTTTTTGTATAAGTGCGACACAAGTGTCAAGTATAAGTTACCAGCATTGTTTTAGTTTCCTTTTTTCCTCAATAAAAGTCACGTCTGTTTCCGTGTAAAGGAAACACGGTTAAGGAGCATAATCTCTTCCACTTCAAAACTGTAATCTAACCAGCTGTTATCAGTGTCAAGATACTGGAATGATGAAGCAGTAACTAATGCTCAGTATGGTTTCTTTTTATTCACCACGGTCACTTAAAAATACTCGTCATTGCTATTAAAGTGGGTTGAGCTGCTGTCTCCAGGTTTTAGAATTTTTCATATTTTAACAAAAAATGTTAAGACAAATGAAAAAACTTATTTGGCTACAGACAGAAATGTTTTGACACAGGGGTGGAAGTGGAAGGAAAAACAATTGGCTACAAAAAAAACTGTGTACCTGAATTGATGCATGGTATGTCAGTCATGTTGAACCTACCTGACACTTTTAATGCATGGTAATAAAATAACAAAATAGAAATCAACAAAATCACTTTAAATGAACAAAATAATCTCTCAATGTTGACAGAAGACAAAATGGATATATTTGTTTAAGTCTACTGGAGTATATCATTATACTATTATATGAGTATATCATATACATACAGTGTATAATACACACTGCCTGGTCAAAAAAAAGGTCACCACCTCTAATATTTCGTTGGACCGCCTTTAGCACGCATTCGCCGTGGCATTGTTTCGATAAGCTTCTGCAGCGTCACAAGATAGCCTTCTCCAGCACATCCCAAAGATTCTCAATGGGGTTAAGGTCTGGACTCTGTGGTGGCCAATCCATGCGTGAAAATGATGTCTCATGCTCCCTGAACCACTCCGTCACAATTTGAGCCCAATGAATCCTGGCATTGTCATCTTGGAATATGCCTGTGCCATCAGGGAAGAAAAAAATCCATTGATGGAATAACCTGGTCATTCAGTATATTCAGGTAGTCAGCTGACCTTATTCTTTGGGCACATAATGTTGCTGAACCCAGACCTGACCAACTGCACTGCCCCCACAGGCTTGTACACTAGGCACTAGGCATGGTGGGTGCTTCACTTCATCTGCCTCTCTTCTTACCCTGATGCACCCATCACTCTGGAACAGGGTAAATCTGGACTCATCAGACCACATGGCCTTCTTCTATTGCTCCAGAGTCCAATCTTTATGCATCCTAGCAAATTGAAGCCCTTTTTTCCTTTTGGCCTCACTGGGTTTCTTACGGCTACACAGCTGTTCAGTTCCCTTCACATTGTGCGTGTGGAAATGCTCTTTACTTTCACTATTAAACATAGCCCTGAGTTCTACTCTTGTTTTTCCATGATTTGATTTCACCAAACGTTTAAGTGATTGCCTTCTTGCTGTAGTTCTAACCACTACACCAACCGTGTATCGTGTAAAATATATATATATATATATATATATATACTCTCCAGCTTTAATATATAGCATTCACATGTACTGTATTTTACACTGGGGTTATGTAACATTCCATTAGTTTCAGTTACTACTCGTCAATTTTGTGAGTTTCACACATTCTATCTGCTAATCATCATGTCATCGCATAATAATAATATATTAAGGAGCTATTGTCACTAATGTCACTTGTATTATGACTTGAATTGATTTGGATTTGTGATGAGTGATCGCTCCTTCCCTCCTCCTCCTCTGTTCTTCTGGTTCCAGACAGCCATGAGCAATGCACGGTTCATCTCGTTTAAATGTTAATACATTTCACACGCAGTGTCACGCAGCTGTGTGTCTAAATTCAGTCCAATCTCTGTCTCCCACTTACTTTTTTTTATTGTCTCTTTGCTTTCAGCCCAATGAAGTGGCCAACACGATGTGTGGCTGTGGGGTACTGAAACAACAGGTAAGAATGGGAGTTTATGCTTGCCGTAAAAACCATGACAATTAACCATGATGATGTCAAGTTGAAACACTGACTTTCTGTGGACTCCATGTGAACGTGGTGAAAAACGTAACCTTCCTGTGGAGGAAGTTACAACTTCATCCTTTTAGCAGCAAATTACCACATTAAAGCACACATGGAAACAGCAAAGGAACTATATGATGTAATTAAAATGTTTCTGCTCGATGCAAAGTGGCCTAAAAATGGTATTGTATTGTGTGTGTATGTATGTGTGTGTGTTCTTGTTCTTGCTGCAGAGTGAGGACCAAAAAATCATATAAACCCTACAGAGAGGACATTTTGGCTGGTCCTCACTTTTTTTCACCCCTTAAAATGGCTTTTTTGGGGTTAAGACTTGGATTTAGAGTTAGGGTTGGAATTGGGTTTAGGTTAGAGTTAGGGTAAGGGTTAGGGTTAGGCATCTAGTTATGATGGTTAAGGTTAGGGTAAGGGGCTAGGGAATGTATTATGTCTATGAGGGTCCTCACTCTGATAGAAGCACAAACGTGTGTGTGTATGTATGTATGTATGTATATATGCACATACACACACACATATATACAGTATATACATATATACATATATATAATAAGTAAACAACATGAAATTTATTTTTAAAAATATGTGTACTCTATGTTTAAGTTTTTCCTCTCTAAAAATTATTTTTATAATAATTGTTTTATTATTAATTATAATTACTATGCATTAGGGCTTCAACTAATGATTATTTTCATGATAATTTAATTAAGTACAAAATGATTCAGTTTAATGATTTCTTTGTTTCATGGAGCAAAAAAACAACATTCATATTTATAAGACTGAAAAATCAGAAAACCTGTTGTAATTATTAAAATTCTAATGAAATTGATTAATCAATTATCAAACTAGCTGACAATAAGTTTATTAGTCGCTTGATTGAATAATCAATTAAAGAATAAGTATTTAAAACTGGAAGAACAGGTAAGGTATTACATAAAAAATACAATTAATAATAAAAAATACAACAGGTGAAAGAATCACATCATTACATTGAATATTAGAGTGTTAAAGTGTTAAAAGCAGTTTATGAGATGAACTTGTGTGGGCTGAATGAGTGGGCATTTAAAAGTCTTGGACCACTAAACAGGAGGTCGATGATTCAGTTCCTGGCTCTCCAGTACATGTGCTGAAATGTTTTGTTTTTCACAGCGTTTGGACCTGATTGACATCATTCACATCAGAGGCTGCACTGATGCTTTCTTCATCTGGCTGATGGACAATTATAAGATAATGGCTGGACTGCTGTTGGGTATTCTCCTGCCTCAGGTACACAGACACACACGCACACTGGTTGCTATGAAGTCAGAGGACATTGCTTTGACTTATATTCATTTCCTGGAGACGTACTGTGACCTTAACCATAATTTCTACTGGCTTAACCCTGACCCTCACCTTAACCTAAGCCTAATCTCAGCCTAATTTAGTCTGTCTTCACCTTAATATGTAGTAATTTACATTATGGGGACTTGATGTTTGTCCCCATAAGGAAGACCAGTCCCCAGAAATATAATATTTGCTAAAAGGCAGAGTGTTACCAGAAGTACAGTGAAATAAAACATCCATGCATATTATTACACAGACTGTTTGATGGGAAACAAGGAGAAAATGTAAATTGCTTCACTTGGGATACATCCAACAACACAGCAGCATTAGCAGTGACAACATATGAAATGCTTTGCATGTTTATATCATAAATGCTACCAATACATTTTCCATTTTTTACGTAATATCACTTTTCCTTTTATGAGATCCATTAGAGGATGTGTGAATGACATACGAAAGCAGTGCTTCAGTAATGTGTCATATCTGTCTTCAACAACTCGTATTATTTTATATAATGTGTTAAACTACACTGTATTCATACACACCCACACTGGTTTCTGTGACTTCAGAGGACAGTGCATTGACTTCAATCCTTTTACTTCACCTTCTTGACCAAAATAGAATTTGCTGTCCAAAGATCAAAATGCAATGACACAAACACTCACTTGGGTTTAAGGATGACCAGTAGGGTTGTAAAATATTTTACATTTTCCTTAACTGGCTGTTTAATGTAAACAAAGGCTAATTTTTAATAAATTATAGTAATGCACTTCATTTTCTTAGCAGCACATAATTCGTGTGTCGGCCTGTTGTTATGTCAGGCTTCAGACAGAAACAACTCTCTCTGATGACACAGATGTTCCAGGCAGGGATGTTACCATCCTAACCAGAGCAAATGTGGTGCATTTCCTTTCTGTCTTTTCACTTTTGTCTCGGTTAGATGCATTTGAAAACTAGTAATCCACAAGCAGTAGCACCGTGGCTGTAATTGAACTCTCATCTGTCCAAGTCACAGCAAACCCCAGTGTCGGTCTTACAGTAGCAGGGTTTCCATTACCCCTAGAAATGCGGTAAACCTAAATATTGCAATAAAAATAATTGTAATGTAATTGAAAAACTTTAATTTCAAAAAACCTCTCAAATATCAGTGAGACATATTAATGCTGTCGTGTGGTGGTTTTTCAGACATATTGATGTAAAAGTGTAATGGAAACACTTTTTTTGCATTTACACAGCACCGGTGTCACTGGACATGACGTGGGTGGTCACCATTCAATGGAAAACATTTCAAGTAGCAGTACTTAGACCAAATTTATTTCACTATTATTTTGCCAATACTGGTAATAGAAACATCACTAGCCCACTTCATCTCTGACACTTTGACTTTCTCTGCTAATGACACTAGTGTGATGGTGATGACACACAAAAAAAGACGACATACTTTGTCAGTCATTTCATTACATTTTTAACATCAATTAAATTAACTTACAGTCAACTAACAATATACATACATAAATATGCTTTTTCTTTTACCAATGTTTTGAAAATTCACTATTCTACAATAATTTTACACACTGTGTTGTGATTCATCTGTCCACAATAGAAATAAAAATAAACATAAAAATATGCAGAGATAATTTACTTGTTAGAGAACACTAAATAAAAAGAATGAATGTGTGACATTGATATTACATATCACATCAGGTGTATGTGCAGCATCTGAGCTAATAACAGTGACAGGCTATTGATGTATCGTTCCAGAAGACAGGTAACAAGAAAGGATGTCTCGTTCTCTGAAATCGCATTGCCTCTCTACTTGTATCTTTTCCTTCCATCTATCTATTGCTTCTCTCATGGGAATGAGAAACAAGACATTAAGACAAATGAGAAGAACCGCAGCGACCTGCCTTCCCTCCCTCCCTCCCTTCCCACACTTAACTACCATTCTCTCTCTCTCTCTCTCTCTCTCTCTCTCTCTCTCTTTAGTTCTTTGGTGTGATAGTCAGTTGGCTGTACATCACTCGTGTTGAAGACGCCATCAGCGAGTATGGTCACTACATGGACGGGCTGCTGGACTCAAATGCAGAGGAAAGAGGAGTTAAGAGTCAGGGCCGTGTGGCCAAATGGTTTAAGTGTATGCCGGAGATCGACTGATGGAAACAAATCAAATCCGAGCAGCAAATGGATTAATGTCAAGGCTCACAGTTGGTTAAACCACCGCAGTCGATCCACATACTGTTGCAGTCAGTGCAGGACTGCAACAGTATGAATTGCAGGCATTTAAAAACCCTAATATGGTGAAGTAATTGTTTTTTATTGGGAAGAATGAATTTGTATTAAACATACTGAATGTGTTCAAGAAAACAAATAATTATGAATTGATTTAACATAGAGTATATTAATGCGTTTGTTGAATATGGGAGCTCATCTAGTGATTTGATGTACTTTTACCTCAGATAATCTCAGGGAGACTTGTATTTTGTTTTTGGACGAACCCTGGAAAATGTCTGAGGACTGGGTCCAGACATTTCCTCAGGTTTGCAGTTCACACATGTCAAATGTGACGGAAGGTTTTCACAACAGCAGGAGGCAAGACACTCACCCACTCTGAATTATCCATATCTTCTCCTGCTGCCTTCTCTCATGGACTCAATCTGACACTATCTGGACATTTGAATTGGGAAAAGTTCACAGGTTCTGGAAAATGTTTCACTTTCTCACATTCAGCCCTTCATTGCATTGCTGAAAGCAGCTATAGTATATACACTACCAGTCAAAAGTTTGGACACACTTTCTCATTGAATTCAATGAGAAACAATGGACTATTTTACCAGGTCCAGAAAGTAAAGCCAACGTGGAAGTGCCTAAAATTTGTATTCTCGTAAATGACCATCGGGGGCGACTCCACTGATTGCCAAAAGTGGTCAGTTTGTATGAGAAGTTTATGAGGAAATTACCCTTTATCTTACAGCATTTGATTTATAATATCAATAAACCATTTTTCTGAGCAGTTTCAGGTCTTCAGTATAGCATTTTGTAAATTATGGCCACATTTAAAGTAAATTCGATCGTAAATCATGACGTGTAGGATCGTAGACACCATGCGATTGACAGCTCGTATTGTCCTTTCGGTGCATGGGTACAGGACAGATGTAGGTGGACAAGCTCTCAGTCAGCCCCACCCTTGCTCTTCCAAGTATGGATCCTTATGGTTTCAAAAGAATAAGATAGCATTGACTAATACATTAAACTCGACGCCTCACAAAGGCAGTTCGCAAACCAATGACATCATGGTTGTTAGTTGTTTACCGCTCAAGAAACGATGCCTTGATGAAACCACTGGTCTCATCATACAGACTCGACTGTTGCCAAAAACACTGCAGTGCCAGATACTATGAAAGTCTCAAAAATGGTCATGTTTGCTTTAGACGCATAAACAATAGAGCTAAACATACTCCAACTTTTGAAGCTATGGGCTATTATTTTGAAAAACTGTAAACTATTTACACTCACCTATGACCACAAGTGCTCGCTGAAGCTTCATGATGCGGTCAGCACAAGAACTGTTGTCCAACACGCCCTTTTATTGGTGTTTTGACCCTGTTCAGATCTGGTTTTAACTTCTGTCCTGAGTGAACTGATCACATGTGGACGGTACTGAAGTACAGGTCTGAGCACAGCTAATGCATCATGACATACTGTACTACTGACACCCGCTACAGCCAAAATCCTCTGACCCACTGTAGTCTCATAGTATTTTGTCTCTAATTTGTGTCGTACGTTGATTTGTTTGTAACCACCACTACAATATTACCACTGATCAGTACCTGAGTTCTTCTTTTCTAATGATTAAAATCTAATTTTATGTCTCGGTGTGAGACGAGCTTTGATTCTAGCAGCTCCTCATGAGCTCGACTACATCCTAATGTTCATGTCCCAGCAGGAAGTACGTACATTTATTGAATGGAAGTGTATGCCTTCTTCCAGCTTGTTAGTGTTAAGCATTTCGTGGTCACAGACCAAAACACCTTTAGCTGACGACTGGTTGCTAGTGTGTCAAGTGCCATTCTGTTTCTTTCTAAGCAGACAGAGCATAAATTCGGTCTCCTGATCTGATGTATACTGAATTCTTCTGTTATTGCCAGGTCATATCAATTCCCAACCACATTGTTTGTAAACTGCAGTACTGGTGCCAGAAATCATACAGCATCTGCGTCTTTCTGTCTGTTGTCTGTTTTCCGACTGCCTGTCTTAGTCAGACTACGGCCTTAGCTCGATTAAACTGTGCATGTAAACGTACTGACTCATAGACACGTCAGTTCAGACTGATGAAAAACTATTTAGTTCTCATGAACAGAAATGACATCCATGTGTATTTGATGTCAAATCCGACCATATGTGGTCACAGCAGTGAACAGTCGAACATAACGCTGTCCATAAACTGTATAATTCTATCACTCACTTGATCTTTTGTCCACATTTGAACTCAGGTCTCCTGCTAAAAGATGATACGAAGCATTATTCCTTAACTGATTTTAAAAAATATTGGTGAGGTGGCTTTTCTTCACTTTCTTTTCTTTAGCTACTGCAAATAAGCAAATACAGGTCCGTTTTTGAATTATTATTTACCATTTAAGAAGAAAAAAAAGGATCTCCTTTGGTGCCTTCACAGTGCTAAACCACCAATTTAGTGTCAAATATCAGATAATCTTGATTTAATTTGTCAATATAGTTAAATACATGAGGTTTCATCTTGCTCTTAGTTTGTGTGTTGTGAATCTATTTGCTGGTGGTTTAAAGGTGAATTTCATATGTATTTACTCACATGGTCATGGGTTGTTGTTGTTTTTTTATTATTTATCTGTGCTATATACTACCTGTTTTCATTCAGTAAAGCTGCGTTCACAGAGTCAGATGCTCAGGTGCTGTGGGACATCTATCACCACACAGGTCAGATTTAACACTATGACACTGCTGATTTTACTGCACTAAAGTTTTATGCTGTGTACCATCCTTAATTCGGAAATAAGAACAAACGGCCTAATTATTGCAGACACTAGTTTAATTATTTTGAGTTACTGACAAGGCATAATCACTTTTTGACTGTTTTCTGAATCCTACGAATGCTGTATAGATGTATTTTAATGGAAGCATGTAAAATCTTGTAAATATTATATGCCGCACAGAATTGCCTCTGTGACTGTAATGATGATTTTTGTCATGTAACTATCTGCAGGCTGCGTTTGCACATTTTAAGTGTCAGCGCTGCCTCTTTAAAGGTAAAAGATGACACATTAAAATGTACAACAGTAATTCAAAAGGACGTTCACATGCACTGGCAGTATCATGCTCAATGGGAAAAAAAAAAGTGCTTACGTGAAAAAGTTTTGCTTTTTTGAGGGTGAAAAAAAACCAAAATGAATAAAATGACATATTGTGGTTTGATGGGAATTGTTGTTTGTCTTTGAGTTGGCTTTAGCACTGAAATATATTTTCAGGTAAAGCAGTATTAAGAGGTGGGGGGGGGGGGCAGATGTTAAATAAGCTGATATCACGCTGCGTTTTCTCGGGCAGGCGTCATCCTGAGTCACAAGCGCACTGAATTTTTCATGTTACTTTATTACATATGTGAAGGTCCAACTGTGTCTGTGTCAAGCAAAAATAGATGTCGGAGGACATCTTGAAATGCATTCTGCTAGTTTTACAAAACTTAAATCTTCAAATGCCGAAGAACCTTTGGCACATGTAACTATACATTAGTGTCATCATGATTAATACCTGGCCGTGCTTGTTAAAAGGGGATTTATTAAGATGAAAGACATTTTAATTAAATAAGTTATTAATTTAAGTATATTATAATAAAAATGAAGATAGAACATATACATCTTTACAGAAAAATGTGTTTTTAAGTGAAGTCAAGTTATTCATAGATGAAGGAAAACGTTAAGACACAAAATCTTACTTGAAATAATAATGTAGTCTACACAAGGATGGGGTAAAACTCATAGGTAGGAAAGGGAAACAAGCACACAGTTGCCAAATCACTTCCTGTGTGCAGCGTGGGAATGTCACTGGGTGACATAAGATCTAAAAACTGCTATACACAAAGAGTAATGTGCAGCTTTAATCAGCACTGTGTGAACTCATTCGATGATTTGAATGTAACAGACATTTATTTATAGTTAAAAATAACACACTAAACCTGTCACTCTTACACTGATAAATCCTCTTGTGTGCTCAATAAGCAGCTTTGAAAAGATCACACTCTGACAGTTATACAGGCAGGTTTCGGCGAGAGTGAGACAAAGGTGTCGAGGCTGAAACCTGATTTAGAAGGAGAACTCTAATCTAGTCTTTCACATGGATTTCTTTAGTTACAGGCCGCGTGCCGCAAAAACAAGTAGTATAAACGTAATAAACAAAATGGACGACAGAAATCTGCGCCTGTTTCTGTCCCAAATGTTTATGTGGTGCCATGGCACAAATATACATTTATTGTATGTTATATTGTCTCCCACTGGGTCGATCATTTAACATGCTTCCAATTTACGTCGTCGTAGTTTGAGTCGTGCCGCGAGTGACGCACAAGACACTTTGAAATCCTATTTGAGCAACTGAGACATTCAGATTGAAACAGATCTGTACAAATCTGATCAGCATTATAAACCACTTCCGTATGTGATTTGAATCAGCATTGGAAAAATCTGATCTCATGTGTTTTTTAGCTGATATGCCTAAAAATCCGATTTGGGCTGCAGTCTAAAGGCGGCCTTCATGAAGGAGCCTTGTTTCTGCTGCAGAGCTGGTAGAACCAAGTGTAAAAGTATAAAGTATAAACAGACTGTGTTTTTGTGCTCTGCAAGAACACAAACTTTTGCTGACATCAGAACATGCTGTTGTGGTTTCGAAAGTCCTTACGGCATTTGTTGAGACAATTCAGGACATAAAAAAGTAAACAAAAGGAAGTGAGTCTATTCCACAGTTTAATGAGGTACCAGCTGGTTAAACCCTCAGCCTGCTTCTCCTGCTGCTTTGAGGGAATTCCTGCTGAAATAGATCTATTAATATTTTATTTGCATCATCACAAAGGAAAAAAGTATTACCCTGTTGTTAATGTTAAAAGGCAGCTGAAAAAAAATATATTTTCTTTCTTCCTTGCAGCTCTGTGCTGTGTTGATTATCAGCCACATTGTTCAAATCTGATTGATTACAGATCAGGTTAAAGCGTTCACATTATTTATGACAAGTCTCCTGCATCTGAACATGGCTGTTACTGCTGTTTTTCCATATGTCTACAGTACAGGTAGAAAACAACAACGTTCAGCACATGTTCATGTCACATGGCCACATATCGGGGATGTATCTGATCTAGGACAACATACTGAAGTGATGCAAATTAGATTTGAATATCTGAAGTGGCGATTGTGTCCACACAGTCCTGAAAAGATCAGATCTGAAGCACATTAACCAAAAAAAAAAAAAAAATGGAAAAAGACGACGTCACTTTAATCAGTTCAGCCTTTTAATCTCAACATAATTAGCCTTATGCTTTCTACTCTACAACCATGAAAGGAAATTTTATTCTTGTTTTAAATTGGTCTTTGTGAGGTTAGTGTACTTATCGTTATCATGGATTTTATGCATCATTTGTCCTTAATAAAAATTAATGACATTATAAACACAGCCTTATACCTAGGTCATAGGTATTAGATGCTAAATAAAAAGTATGAGAGCAATTCAAAATGATGGGATATTATCCCAAAATTATGCAATGCTAAGTCATAATGTTGAGATATTAAGTGATAATTATCACTTGGTATGTTATAATTATGACAAAGAATCTCATAATTATGGAATATCATCTCCTTAAATACTTAGTATCTTATTTTGTCCTGCTACCTCATAGTTTTGATTCAGTATCTAATAATTATGATGTATTTGTGCCTCCTTTTTTCCAAGTTGAAGGAAAAAAGGCTTCCATAAAACTTAACTGTCTCATAGAGAACTGGCTTCAGGCCCCAAATAAAAATATCATAACGTAACTATATTCCACAGTAAAGGATCACACACTGAGTGTATGGATTTAAAACTTTCCTCCCAAGGTTTTAGCAGTTTTTACACATGGCAGATTTGAGATGATCCTGAAACTCCACCAGATTTCAAATCTTCTGATATTCATTCAGCATGACTTAAACACTTTGTTGTCACTGTGTGGCACAACGAAATTGCTTTTTTTGCTTCAAGCTCAAAGGTGCATTTTAAATCCCAAGTCATAAAATAACAAAAAAAAAAAAGTACAGTTCAGACAGATAAGGACAGAAGAAAATATAAACATAGGAACTGAAAACAATAATAACAGATGATGTGTACAAACAGTGGTGAAGACATCCATCCATCCTTTAAATCACTATTCAAAACTTACTTTAAAGTTTATAAAGGAGGTTGTTTTTGGCAGTGTTTGTTTTTTTGTGAGTAACATAATGAAGGTTGTGGCAGAAGGAAGAAATTATTAGGTTTTTGTTGTGATCTGGAAAATGATCTAGATTAATGAGTGAGTGAGTGAGTGAGTGAGTGAGTGAGTGAGTGAGTGAGTGAGTGAGTGAGGGAGTCACTGACTTTTGTCCATGATCTACCTTATTCTTCAGGGAGAATTCACTCAAACATAACAATAAACGCACAAACAGACCCACAGAGTGTCTTCTGTCACTCATTCAGCCTTTACAAATGGACACTTGTTAAAATAAATGAATGGTCCTAACTCAACTATTACATTGTTAATTTAAAAAACTTGCTCTTCTTCAAACTGCCAATAAAGCCAATTCAAATTAGAGCCAGTTGACACGTCGACCCTGAGGCGTTGTAGTGACAGGCACAAACAAGCACAGCATTATTGCATTTCAGTTTTTGACACAGTAAAAGGCAGAATTCTGACTGTAAAACCTACGTTCAGTAGTTTGACTTGTGAGTCATGATGCAGATTTTTTTAGTTAGAAATATGGTTGGTGATTTATCCCCAGTTAAATGTAACTGCTTTTAAATTATACACAGAAAATCACAAGGACACAAAACAACCCTTCCATTTAGCCGCGCAACAGTGCAACACTTACATTCAGTCACTGTAATCAGGCAGGTAAAAACGAAAGGGTCTAAAATAAACATATAAGTTGTTTACTAAAATGAGCAACTTAAAGATTTAAGTTGCTCATTTTAGTAACAAGAAATAGCAAATCCATTCATCGGCACATTCTGCACAGATACAATATATCCTCCGTAATATATTCTGCTTTTGCCACTTTGTAAACACTTCTCCTTTACACACACAAACTGTGTGGCAGTGTTCAATAATGTGTGGAAGGACACTGATCATTCATCAGTCCTGTACACAGTCATCCTTTGTCTGTTGTCACGTTGACATTTAGCCCCGTGCAACGTTACAAACGAACCTAATCATTCAGCGTGGACAGCATCAGGGACACAGATGGAGAGGGGGATTGTTAGCGCTCATGTGTCTTGTTCCTCTTTGTGCCTCTTATGCATCCGTGAACAATTTCGGTCAGCTTGAACAAACACAGCTACATGGCACAGCAGGAGAGGATGGTGGCCATGAAGGCCAAAAGTGTCCATCAACCTCTCGTCCTCACTCTAAAGCTGGGGACACGCTATGGAAATTTTTGGCCAGTTTGGTCAGAGTCTGCACCAGTCAGCGTGGTTAGTTGGCACAGACAGTGAGGATAATAGACCCGATCTGTGTCTGTTCACGTGTCTGTTCATTATCTGTTGATCTGTGTCCTTCACGTTGACCGTGCCACTGCGTGTTCTTTACTGACACCAAACAAACAGTCACACTGTTTTGAATGTACTGCACCAATATTATGCTGTTAGCCTGGTAATCAGGCTGATCTGATGCTGGCATTTAACACTGATGACAGGCCTTATTAAACAAACAGTGGGAACAGATTGAGTGTGACACACAGCAACAGCACAACAAATCATGTCGCAATCAATGATGCATTTTCAGTTTTCCTTGAGGAGGGTACATTCAGTAAACTGTCGTCTAGTCCAGTGTTGTCCATGGACCCACACTGTCCCTGTTTATCCTTGTGCTTGTCGTGCAGTATTGGAAACTAAGACAATAAATCTGGATTCTGTCTTGCAAGTTGTCTTGCAAGTCTTTTGGAATGATACTAGGCCTTTGGTGATTATATTTTTTATCTGTCTGGGTTCCACTATGTGAAAGATTATGAGCCAGTGAGCTTGAAAATTAAAAAAGGGTCAGCCAGTGAAAGTAAATGATGATCATACTCTGGGGTTTTTCTTGGAAAAAAATAGTATGAGGGCAACACTGAGTGACCTAGTTGGGGGGGGGTGATGCGGAAGCGGGGTCTCTGCAGAGCTTTTGAAAATTTAAGGTGAAAAGGGGGCGTTGTAAGGCTCCCCCGAGGGGGAAATTATTACCACTTTACAATATTATGACAGAGAAAAATTCCCAGCGATGCAGACAGAACCATATTTTGGTATTTTCATTATGCATTTTCTAGCAGACAGGGATCTTACGTTATATATTGTTGGATTTAATTTACAGGAAAACTTATGTTTCAAGCAACTGCATGTAGTGTTAAGTGTCATAATGAGTAGCATCCTTTGCTAATCAACATTTTGGTAAGAGGGTGCACACGAAAAGTAAGAGGTACCTGGTTTAGGGAAAACCCTGATCCTGTATAGAGTAGACCATGGTTCTCAAACTGCATGTGCATGTGCATGTGCATGTGCATGTGCATGTGCATGTGCATGTGCATGTGCATGTGCATGTGCATGTGCATGTGCATGTGCCACCAATGGTGGTACATTAGAGCTCCCTCTAATGGTAATTGGAGGAAAAGCAGAAATAATGTTCTATTGTACGTACCAGGATGTGTGATTGGAGAGGAGCTGAGGAATTTTGACCAGAGTGCATAGAAAATGAAAGAAATAACAAAAAAAAATTAGATTAGATAATTAATCATCTTATCTCTCGCTTCATCTCAATCTAATTTCACATACCAGTGTCTGAAGTATAGGTGAGGAAGAGGAGGATGATGAGAGAGGAAATTATCTTATTGGGAATAAGTCTGCTTTAAACCACTGTATTCTAACGTTAGTGATAATAGTGTTAATTCAAGAGCTGAATATTTTCTCAGCTGTTACTTGGCATAAAAAGTTTGAGAACCACTGGCTTAGAACATGTTATGAGCACTAATGTCCCTTTTCTCTGTTAACTAAACTTGAGGTACCAAAACTTAAGCTACTGTTGAAGTTTAGGTAGTTTTTATTTTGCTTGGAGATGGAGGTCATACTGGTCTGGGCTGCCAATCAGTGCAGAATGCCATTAAAACTGAATCACATTTTTGGTACAACAGCAACAAAAAAAGTATCTCATTTTCAGCTTTGTGTGTTATGGTGCCTGCGAAACTGTCCAGTGGTGATTCTGTCTCAGATGAATGGCAAAGTTCATGGAGATCATGGTACACAGCAAAGACAGAAATACTGCAACAGCAACACTGCAATGTTCTTTAATAACCTTTGTCCAGATGGCCTTGATGAATGCTGTCACCTTTGACCTCTTTTGGTGGAGCTGCTCATGAATGTAAACAGGAAAAATGTAATCATTCGTCAGTGTCGGCCATCTTTCACACTTTCTCACAGTACAACATTAGTCCACTGTTTAGGAGCCATGGCTTGAGAAAGTGCCATGGTTATTTTATGTCGTCATCGTTCATGTGGAGTAGTTTTTCTCTTCACCAGTACCAAGTGCTTGCTGATTGTTGGGTTTCTCTTTTCACTTCAATATTGTAAGGTCTCCGCCTTAACATGTAAAGTGCCTTGATTGATTTGACTTGACAGCACAAATCTGTACTTTGTATTACATGCGTAAAAGAAAAACTGACATCTAACAAACAGAGGGCTCTTCTTCTCACCCTCTTCGTTAACCAAGGACCTCAGGTAACTACTAAGGATATAAACACTCTTTTACATCCATTCATCCAGTCTCCAAGCCAGTATTTCTTCTTTGTTGGCTTTATGGATCTGGTTTATGTGGGTGGATCCCTGCCGTGTTTGCATAGTAAAGCGATTGCACATCTGTTTGGGCTGCTGTAGAAACATCTGTCTGTCTTTCAGTTGCAAATTGTTTAAAGGTCCAATGTGTAACATTTAGGAGGATTTGTTGCCAGACATTGAATACAATACCCCTAAGTATGTAATAAATACAGTAAGTGTTGTAAGTGGTAAGATTTTTAAATGAAAATTGTTTGGTTTTCATACAATATGCCCTCTTATGGATTCTGCAGTAGCTTAATTCAGACAAACTAGCCAGACTGTGCGTTTTGAAGGGAACGCTTTTCACACAAACTAAACCAAATTACATCCTTTTTGGTAAGTGAAGGCCACCATATTTCCTGACACACTTGGGAAAAGGGAGGCATAAGCATGTGTTCCAATCTGCTGTCTATAGACCAATAAATGTCACTGATTCATTCGCAATGGATGTGTAAGTATAACCAGGCAACAAAACCTGGTTATACTTAGCAAAACAAAGCATCCTCATAATGCTGGTTTTAGCCACAATGTGTCCTCACAACAATAGAAAGACATGCACACACACAGACACGGGTTGCTTCTTAGGACACTTAATGACTGTCCCTAACCTAGAGCTCTAGGACTAGAGAAAAAAATGAGATTCTGTCTCATTAGGACCATCACACACACACAGGTTTCGGTGACTTCAGAGGACAGTGCATTGACTTACATTAATTTCCTAGAAACTTCCTTTAACATTATCCATAATTACTAGTGCCCTAACCCTGACCTTAACCTCAACCCAACCATAACCTCAGCCTGACTTAAAACATGTCTTCACCTTAAAATGTAGTCATTTTTGTTATGGGGGCTTAACTTTTGTCCCCATAAAGAAGACAAGTCCCATAATGTGACTGTGTAAACAGATTTCGGTCCTCACAACATAAGGAATACCAGGCACACACACACACACACTCACACTCATCACTAATGTTGCTATGATTCCATAATTTTTTCTCTGCTTTTGAGAATTTTTATGGCGTTTTATGTTTAGTTTCTGTAATTACCTCCGCCAAGGAGGTTCTGTTTTTGCCAGCAATGGTTTGTCTGTTGGCAAAATAATTCAAAAAGTTTGAAATTTTCAGCAAAGGTATGTAATGGGACAAGGGAGCGATGATTACATTATGGTGGTGATCCAGATCGTCAGCTGGATCCAAGAAAACTGAAAAAAAATTACAGAAACACTGATTTTCATGAATAACTGTCAAACTAATAATGACATTAAAGTGATTCCAAATGCTAAGGGTATGTTTCCGTGGTCAAGGAAACCAATAATGTAGATAAAATAATTCTAGGACTAATTATTTTGGATGCTAATCACAATATCCCAGTGCTTTTCTAGTTGTAGTCTCATTTTAAAGGAAAGGGCAGGAAAAAATCTTTATTGTCATTATACAAACAAAATTGTGCAACAAAATTACCATGGAGTCACCAAACTCGTGCAGTATTTCCAGATTAACAGTTTCCTTGCTGACAATGTGGACAAGGAGATGGCCTATTATTATTAACTCTTTTCTCTTCTACCGGCCAATTAGCAGTTAAAGGGGAAGAGGGGAATTTCAGTAACATAATTTTAAACACGATCACGAGAGAACATAGCTGTTAATCACACACGTGGCCATTTTGTTTTGTAACATGAACTTGCAACATCCAACATCTGGACTGGCTGCAGGCAGCATCAGCCTCTAATGTGACAATGGAGATAAGATGTTATTTGACAAATAGAAAATGTCTGCGATGAATGTTTGTTTACTTCCACTTGGGGCTGAGTTTCTTAAGACGACTGTTGTTCTGAGTCATGTCATTTATTCATGTAATATCATTATGGCTGCATTGTGCTGTATTACACCCCGGGTGGAACAGTGGTACGTACTGGTGCCTCATGTCAAGTATTGTCTCGGTCGGAATCCCAGTCGGACAAGCGCGTTCCCTTATAGAGTTTGCACAGACACAAAATCAAAACTGCTGCAATTTACCTTATTTTGAATGGGGGAAAAATATATACTGTATGTCGAACTTCCTGTTTTGGTGCAGCATTTCCGGTGTTTGTTTACTTCACATATCTATGAATGGAGTGAGTTCTTTTTGTCTTAAAGAGGACATTCACTGGAAAATCAAATTTCTGATGTTTTTGACAGAAAGGCTTCTCTGTTTACCTGCACTCGAGGAAGCGGTTTTGAAAAGTCGAGTTTAGTTACGTAACTAGCACATTTGCCGTGCGACGAACCCTCCCCAACAGCTACTCCCAGTCATGGACATGAACATTCAACCTGAAGAAGAAGAAGAAGAAGAAGCACCGCGGAGAAGTCAGTCAGCTGGTAGCTGGCCAATCACAAGAGACTCAGTGTTCTGGGGGGCGGGCATTAGCTCAGAAACAGAGCGCCTGTTCAGAGGCTGGCAGAGAGCAGCAATAAACTGGCTCAATCTGAAGGGACTATGAGGCTTTTGACCATAAATATTATTTAATTTACCTAAGTAGACATCAGTAATCTAGATTTTTGGTTCAAAAAGACCATTCTATGTGACTTTTAACAATTTGTGGGAACAACTGAAACTACAGATGTAATATTACAGAGTGGGAGGACGACATGAGAAAGTGGTCTCTTATAACAAATAAGGGTATTATAATTATACTGTGCTGTCGGTCAGTGTAGACAATTGAATGAATGAATGAAATGAAATTAAATAATTAGTTCATAGAGGCAACAATATAACCCGCTTTTAATTACACAACTCTATCAAGTATTACTGGGACACCAACTCAGAGAACACTTAATCATTATTAGTTAGGGTTTTACCTGCGGTCTTGGAGGTTGCCCTTCTGTGGGTTTATTTTTAACAAAGTCAAGAGAACATAGGGATAGCATAGGGATTACTTCAGTGCCTTTTTTAAATTCAAGGCTTTCAGCCACAGCTTTCTTTAGACGAGGAGAAAGTTTGTACAGCTCTTTTCATCCACATTCCCATTTAATCCAAATATTCCTGTTTCAATAAAGCCTTTAAATTAATCCAACTGCTGTTATAGCAACCTGTGACTGCACATGCAATACTTGTTTTCAATTAATCAATCAATATTTATTCATCTGGCACTTTACAATCTGGTGCTTCACATAAAAAAGAAAGAATAAAAAACACTACACTACAGCAGGAATAAAATACACAATAAAGATTAGAAAATCTAATATTAAGTACAGATGGTACTTAATAGTGTCACCATGCTGCTGAATATTAAAAGCCATTCTTATTATTAATTATGTTTTGAGATAACATTTTAAAACACCCAGGTCATTGATAGAAGAGGTTTGTTTGTTAAAAAGCGAGTAGCTGCATTTTGAACCAGCTGGTAAAGACCAATATAAAGTGCATTACATTGGTCAACCCTTAAGCTTATAATGTGAAGTGTGGATTGCTGTTTCCAAATCTTGCCTGTTAAGAAAGGGATTTAATTTGGCTAAAAGGCAAAGTTGAAAAAGGGTGGTGTTCTCTTTTAAAGTCGTTGACCATGCCAAACCGGAGGTCTGTCACAAAAATACATACATGTTTCTGCGAGAAATAAGGTCTGAACTGAGAGACACAAACACAGAGAGACTTGTGTGGAACTTAATCAACATTTTGGCTTTGGTTTGAATGTAAAGGATATTAAAATTGCAGCATATAATGATTTACTGTCACCTTGCTGTTCAAACAACAGGGGTGCAGACAAGACAGAATCCATTGTCTGTGCATTAAACAGATCAGATAATCAAAATATGTACATTACACTGCTTTTCCATTGTGTTTGGTTTCCCTACTGCTTTTTAATCGTTGACAGTGGATGACACATGTGATAAACAAGCAAAGCAACATACTGAACACAAAGACTGGAGGAGGAGAATAAAGACAAGAAAGAAAATGAGAGAAAGGAAGACAAAAAATATCGCTGAGAATAGAAGGAGGAAAAGAAAATGAGAGGATAAGCAGAGGAAATTAAGAGTTTGAAGGAAAATTGCTGAGATACATACGGATATACCATTAAATTGCTCTGACATTTTTTTCAGTCTCCTTCCTGGTTGACATTTATTTAATGTGGTTTGGCTTCTGTGGCTTTGTGATTGGTCACCTTCCCTTAGGTTACATCACTTACAGCAACACTGCAGATAACATGTTTTTCATATAACTGTAAGTCAGTAAGCCTTGTAGCACATAACTGTATCTACACCATATTCTCCTGAGTATTTGATGCATCGACAAAAACAAAGTGCAGAGTCGCCTACAGTAGCAGAGACGCATTGGATTTTGATAAAGTGTGCGGTTGATCTCTTTTGACAGAGAGCAGAGCAATACACACACTGAGGCACAATACACAGTGTGAGCAAAGAAAACACATTTTTCACTTAATGGAGCATCTAAAACGCTTGATGTGTTGAGCTCCAAGAGCCACTTCTTACACCAGACTCTCTTAGTCATGTGATCACTTTCTGAAAATGACCTTGGGGCACCAAAACAGTTTATTTAATACAATTGTGTACTATTTGTTTTCTGGTTACAGGCAGGACCTTTTACTCTGTATCAGAGGTAAAATGCCATAGCTACATTTTTTTCTCTTCTTCAGTAAAACAAATGTCCTTAGCTCTTGTCACAAATTGCTCTTGCCCAGACTGCCAGCTGCCCCCTGTGAAACTCAAGAGGACAAGTGGTAGAAAATGAATGAATCATCACAAATTGCATGAAAAGGTTAAAACCCACGCAAATCCAACAACCTTGACGTAAAAGCAAACCAGTCCGATACATTTTGCCAAAGGTTAAGCGAATCGTCAAGCGTTCTGGAGAACTCACCTCACCTCACCTCACCTATCACTACTTCTTCTATCAATTTCTTGCAGATCCATAAATACTCACACCAACAGGATGTTGAGCACTTTCTAATCCTGAATCCATCACATACATCTCACCACTGGCACAATTTTCTAAAGTACACAATAACCTTTTTATTTATATTTTTTAAAGGCGTATGTTGAGGGGCAAGTGGAAAGGAAACTTTGCTTGTGACCGACAGGTTGCCGGTTCAAGTCCCTGGCAGATGGGCAAATCTGAATTGCATTTATTTTAGTACCATTCAGTTTTGGTTGAGTCACCAGCTGCTTCTCGTCACCTGCTCTGCTGGGAGCTTCACCGGGACGTTGTACATTAATACTGTACTAGTCTTGTGAGCCATTAAAAAGACAGATCTTCTTCGTCCCCTCCTCCTCCTCCTCCTCCTCCTCCGAGTAGCAACAACCATAAATCATTCGATTTCTTTCACACATCCTCACACAGAGACACACACACACAGCTTTTGCTGTCATCGCGTTTTTGTTTAACATGTGTTTAACGTGTTGTGACCCTGGGTCACACGGTGTGTTTGGGTCTGTTTTTTGTAGCTCTCTCCTCCGTTGTGTGCGTGACAAAACTTGCTCTGCCCTTCCTTCCTGTTCACTCTTTCCCCAACAAAAAACAGAATTCATGTGCTTGTAATTGAATTGGCTAAGCGTGGTTTGATATGTACAGTAGTGCATGACAAAAAAAAAAAAAAAAAAACATTCAAAATTTATGATGCAAAATTAACCTGTAAAGGACAAAAACAAACAGAAATTAAATAGAATCAAATGTTAAATGAAGACAACATGTAGACAATTGTAAAAACACTAAACAAGCTTATATATAATTAAATGTTGAATTTAATAACATGATAAATATAACCTAATGAATTATTTTTGTTATAAAAAATATTGGTCACTGTTGGTCAGTTTGGGCCAGTGTCAGGATGCTGGACACTGACTGTGGTCCCACTGTTCATGGGTTTGAGACCCCTGATTTACAAATTTTACCATTTAAACATTAATAATTATTTGTTGATTATTTAATAAAAACGCAGCTACACTTTGTTGAAACTGCACTCACGACTTCTGCTTCTCGGGCAGCAGTTAATATAATCTGAAGTCTGAACCTGGGGTTTCTTCTCTTGGTGCAGCAGACAGTCCCATTTGCAAACGCTCACTTCAGCTTATTAAATAAGATGGATGAGTTTTCAGAGGAACTGGAGAGTTGACCCACCCCTCCGGCTAGTTTGCTCAGTGTTGACTCCAGCTTCTGTTGCATGGGGACTCGTATAATGCTTGTGTTGTACCATTATTTATGTTACCTTATGTGTAATTACAAATGGTTTTAACTCCAGGTTTTAATGTCAGAGGGATAAAACTAATTTTCCACTTATAAATGTGTTACTTCCCCCATAAAAATATAGCGCATTATGCCTTTGTAATTGTCTTACACCATGGAAATCAAGCCCAAATATTAGAAATACAAGCAATACAATGAAATTAAATTTATAAAAATGTAGTTTACCTTACAAATAGATTTTAGTATATACACACCAAGCCATAAGCTCTATATTAAAAGTGAAATATTTTGCTCTGTGGAGTCAAAGGTGTGCCACTGAAAATCCACCCTGAAGTATTGAACTAATGAGCTACACATGACTGTGCATGTTAAAAAGCTTCATCATTAATATGCATGGAAAGATCAAAAGGTCAATTTAGTCAGCTTTTCAAGTGCTTGGCTTTGCAGCGGAATATCTCTTGTCTGCTTTTATCTGTGTCTCTTTTTTGCTTTCTTTGATTCTTTAGACTTTGCTTTTTTAAAAAAAAGTGGTGACTGGATAGAAGAAGATCAAACACAGGGGAGTGAAAGAGTGTTGAAGACCAGAGGAGTGCAGTGATGGACACTAACATGTTTCTAACCACTAAGTAAAATCCACAGTGAAGGGGTGGAGCAAAACGCAACTCTTTCACTTGGAATGGAGCAATGCCGAACTGCACTGTGGGTCCTTTGCTTTGTGTTGCTTGAGTTGTCTATGGCAGAGTACTGTGGAATAACCCAGCCAGCATGTCCATGTGGTGCCCATAGGGTTTCATTTGGGCTGACAGTATGGGTCCCAAGCGGATTTGCCCATTATTTCCTCTGTGGTCCTACCTGTGTCTGCCCACTTCAAGCACATGCCTACTTAGTACCCACTTGGTACCAGGTAGTCTACGTGGGCAGACACGAGTGGGGCTACCATGGAAACCATGGACAAATCCTCCTGGGACCCATATTATCAGCCTGAATAAAACCCTAATATTCAGGCTGATGGTAACCCACATGAAGTAACTAATTACATTTCCGGAGTGACTTGCCCTTCAGTGAAGTGACAGGGTTAAACACGGAGGTTCACGTTCAGCATGTGGTACAGACTGATCTATTAATCCTTCTGATCTACTGCAACCTTTGACGAGATGGCAGCATTTTAGCAGCAGTGACCTCGACAGATGCTGCTAATTAACAATATAGGTCTCGCCTAAATGTCACTGATGATGTAAAATTCCTGATTCCTATAGAGATTACTGTTTTTTTAAGCCACAATCAAGGGTTAGTTCTGAAGGGTCTGTCATGATTTCAGCTGTAGCGCCCCGACAATGAGCAATTATTCCAAATCTGTGTTAAAACAAATCTACAACAAATCTATCTACAACAAATCTGGGTGAAAAGTACAGAGAGTATTGTAGTTCTAGTTTTATCCATGAGGTTGCGATACAACCACTTTTAGGTTGTTAGTATTGGGTAGTTTCTGGTTCAGCTTGCAGCTGGTGTTAGCATGTCGAGCACTATTCTTCTTGCAAATAAACTTTAAAATATTTTTTTGACAAATCTATCTCCTCCTCAGTCCTATGAATGGATTTATATATTTACATCAGCCAAGGAGGTCATGTTTTTACCAGTGTTGGCTAGTCTGTTTGTCTGTTAGAAAAACACCTCAAAAAGTTATGGACGAATTTTGATGAAACTTTCAGAAAAGGTGTGTAATAGGACAAGGAACACATGATTAGATAGACTGATGCTGATCCAAAACACTGTATGAATCCACAAATACATTCCTATTTAGAAGTTTTTTGAAGGACTCTGTCATTGCTTGGAGGAGGTCTGCGCTCTCCGAGTGTTTCTAGTTGTCGCTGTTTTGGGTCTTTGAACCACAAAGAAACTTCCGCAGTGAATGCGTCAACTGAAACACTCTCACGATGAATGAAGCGATGCATTGGTTTTCTTCATCTGAGCTGCATGCGGCAGAAGTTTGGAAATCCTTTTAAGCACCAACTGAAGTACTGGCCAATTAACACATTATGCAAATGTACCAGCATGCAGGCACTCATTGAGCAAATCACATTTAGCTCATTTAGGTCACAGCCGAAATTGTACTCTATGACAAGATTTTTATCCCTTGTTGTCAATGTTTGTCAGACAAAGAGCACCCAACAATGGTGGACATAGTGGACGTCACTATTCACACAAGCTATTCTTGCTACATAGTCGACCATGACACACTCTCCTCACCTCCAACAGCCTCAGGCCTGCCCTCTGTCAAGCGGTAAAGCAAAGTGTACCACTTGCTGGAGGCTGACTTGACACTCGATTGGAAGAGGTGCATTTTTGTGGCTGTGCTGACCTCGCAGGCCAGAATGTTCTTGAGTATGACAAAGGCTGCTTTTGCTTTGCCAATCCTGGCTGTGACGTCAAAGATTGTGCCCCCGTCTGCGAGCTACACTTCCAAGATCCACAAAGGAGTCAGCCTCCCTAATTAACTCTCCACCTCTCCACACTTATATGGCACTTTTCCATTATACAGTGGTAGCACCATGCGGCTCAAATCAACTCTTTTATTTTGCTTTTCCATTAGGTATTGTACCTGATACTTGGTGCTTTTTTTGATACATGCTTTGGTAAGGTTCCAAGTGAGCTGGGGAAAATACTAAAATGGGGTGTCAACAGACTTCCGGCCACTGATCAGTGAGTGTCATCGGTGGGAGAGTCATGAACATGACATTCAACACAAGACTCAAGCCAAACAATGCCAAACTGTAGATCAGTTAAAAAGTCCCCAAAAAATCCCGAAACATTAGTTAATCTCCAACATTTAGCAAGGACATTTCTAAAATCTTATATATAATATTTTACAGAGGAGCCCAGTGCATTTAGTGACAGCACTGCCCAAAGCTGGCGATCGTGAGCTGAATCACAACCTGTTCGGCTGTATGTCAGTTCAGTGACTAACTAATCATTTTAATGATACAGTACACTGAAAAGAACTGCTTTGCCCATCACTGGTTTATCTCTTTGTATCACTAATAAAACAACATGGCAATTTCGTGGAGCCGTACTATGACAACCCTGCCTACGATGAGGAGGTACATTGAAGTAATGGAAAATGACATGCCTGATACCAAACTGAATAGAATCAAGTCGAGTAGAGCTGAGTAGTGCTAGAACTGTATAATGGACAAGCACCATAATACAAATGTACTCATAGGGCATATATTGAATTTCTCCTTGTAAACACTCCTAAATGTTACCCAATGGATCTTAAAGTATCATTTTGCAAGCAACATATAACACATCAACAGCAAAGTTCAGCTTTGTTGTCCATTTTTGTGAGGGTATGATAATGGAACTTCAGCTCTTTGTTAAAAATCCAATGCGGTTGTGAGGAGGGAAAAAAAAGTGCCATGCTGAATCACATATCAGAAGTGTGTCAGCTTCTATCAGAGAGAAGATAATTGCAAGAAATTCTGAATCGAACTGAGAAGTACAAGACACCATTCCTTCAACAAGGAGTCCTAACAGTGCAGAGTGGTAGAAATTAGGCACTTGAAGATGCATGAAATCAAGAAAAAGCCTCAAGTTACTGCATTGTGTTGCTAACACAATTTTATTGTACCTCCTGGTACAATGACAATAAAGACTGTTCTATTCTAGTCTATTCTAGAATAACTGACATTTGGCTCTAAAGGGAAAAGGTGGTGTAAACTATTCCAAAACTGCAATCTGCTGCCCACTTGAAAAAAATCACCATAGCAAGGTTCAGTCAGGTTCTGCAGCAGCTTATTCCCCTGCCATCAGACTCTTGAACTCCCATTTTCTATTTGACAGTCAGGTGATGAGAGAAACCAGAGGCCAAAACAGAAAGAGAAAAGAAAAGCATTTTAATTTGAGCAGTACTTAAATGGTGAAGAGGCAGATGTGCAGAGTGAGCTGGTACAGAATCATCTGTCATGTTGGCATGTAAAGTTTACATGGCAGCTGACGTGATCTGTGCTGTGTTCTGTTGTGTGTGTGGGCCCCTGCTGGTATGTTATTGTCTCACTTCACAGAAACCGTGAACCTTAATCCTTGTGTTCTGACAAACAGTAACATGAATGGTGTTTCAAAAACCAGTCACAAAGCAAAATGGCAGCCAATAAGCATTGGCATTTGTTCCTGTGGTTGTTGAAGGGTGTGAAGCTACCTTTTGCCTAGATGTCTACTGTCATCTACTGGTCGGTAAGTGTATGTGTGACTTAAATAAAAATCACTTAAAACATATTAAAGGAAAGAGGTAAAGGTAAAACGTAAAAAAAAAAAAAATCTGTTTAAGAATTTAATTAATTTTAATTCACTTTCACAAATTATTATTACACACATACATACAAGGATGTCAGTCTTTATCACTGAATGTACAATTTAGAAGTGATTTTCCATTTCCTCTCCCCTGTTGTGCATTTTTATTCCAAATCTTCCTGTACTTGTTTGAATTTGTACATAAAGTTGATACAAAAAGGTTTTAGCGGATGTGCACCTGATGTCACTTCCGTTCCGCGAAGCTGAAATTTTGGCGCCGCGTAAACACGCATAGAGAAACAACCGACGGCTGGTGTTGTACGTGTCCGAGCAAGGAGCAAATGTTAACGGGAAGCGTCGTGGATAGATTTCGGCGTTTTGGCTGAAGATCTCCGGGTTTCAGAGATTCACGGTCGTTAGACATGTTGTAGCTTTGGCCCGGTTACTCTAACCAAGACACACACAAACACACACACACACACAGAGAGCTGCCTGTGGTTTGATTGAAGTGAACATGAACCGGAGCAAACTGAAGAAAAACAAGGTGAGCAGTTTTCTGTCTGTAACGTTCAAGGCTATTTATACAAACAACGTGTGTGTGTGTGTGTGTGTGTGTGTGTGTGTGTGTGTGTGTGTGTGTGTGTGTGTGTGTGTGTCTGTCTGTCTGTCTGTCTGTCTGTCTGTCTGTCTGTCTGTCTGTCTGTGTGTGTGTCTCTGTGTCTGTGTGTGTCTGTGTGTGTCTGTGTCTGTGTGTGTGTCTGTGTGTGTGTCTGTGTCTGTGTGTGTGTCTGTGTGTGTGTCTGTCTGTGTGTGTGTCTGTCTGTGTGTGTGTGTGTGTTGATGTTGTGGGGACCTACAGTTGAGGGTGAAATTATTAGCCCCCCCATGAATATTTCATTGTTTTAAATGTGTTTCCCAAGTGCTGTTGAACAGAGCAAAGGATTTTTAACGCAGCTTTGTCAAACATTCTAGTTTTATTTTGGATACTGGAAGCACGTCTTTGGTCAGATGAGACCAAACTAGAGCTCTTTCTTCACAGAGACATTGCTTATGTTTGAAGAAAGAAGGGAGAGGTGTATCACCAAAGAACACCGTCCCCACAGTGAAACACGGTGGTGTGAATGTTATGCTGTGGGGGTGCTTCATGGAATCTTATCAAGGTGGAAGGAATCATGAAGGAAGTAGGATATGTGAAGATATTGAAAGAAAACCTGAAACAGTCAGCAGCAGAACTGAGGACTGGGTTGTGGCTTTGTCTTCCAACACGACAACGACCCAAAACATTTGTCGCTCCTGTTGAAGAACTACCTCCAGAAGACCAAAGTGACCGTTATTGACTGGCCTGCACAAAGTCCTGACCTAAATCCCATTGAAAATCTTCAGTGGGTGAACTGAAGATGAAGATGAAGGTCCATGCCAGAAGGCCATCAAATCTGGAGAAGCTTGAGAGATTTGCCAAAGAAGAATGGGCTGGGATTTCTTAGGAGGCGGGTCAAAGACTTGTTGAAAACTACAACATATGGCTTGACACAACTGACTATTAGCATCGGGGGGCTAATAATTTTGAACCTGGCAGTTTTTGGGTTTTTTTTTGCAGAATAATTTCATTTCTGTGTGAAAAGTCAAGGTAATTATCGAGTAAGTCTCCAAGAAATGAATGTAAGTCAATGCAATGTCCTCTGAAGTCATGGAAATGTGTGTGTTTGTGCGCATGTGTGAAATATGCTTTTCCATGCATCACCATGTAAACACAAGATTCCCATTGCTGTTGGCTGAAGTTCAATTTTAATTACTTCTATGACATACAAGGAACTACTGTGTAATGAACACAAGAGAAAATGTTTATGCAGGGAAAGGGAAAGAGAAAATGTATGCATTCATTCAAATGTGCATTTATGCACCTTGCTTTTGTTGCATTTCGTTTTTTTTCCAACTGCAGCTGGGTGAAATCGATTAAAATTATTAACTTTTGACTTCAACAAAAGCCCCAAGAGAGCAAATATCCATCCTAATCTGGATTTCCACCTGAAATTGAATTGAATAGTACCTACTTTGGCTTTAACTTTCTGAAATGATGAAATGTTTTTAAATTGCACTCTGCAGCACAGTTTTTTTTTTTTTCTTACTGGTCTGGTTTCTGTCAGGTAACTCTCGGAGGACAGAAGAACATCTCATCATTTTTCTCCTGTCAAAACCAAAAGGTAACTTTTTTTCTTTTATCATCTTCATAAGTTATTTCTTGCACAGGACTGGTAAATTTTAAAAACCAATACTTGATGATATGTATGATAATAAAGAGTTGCGTTTTCTGTGTTTTGCTCTGATCTAATCTGATCTTCTGGACATTTAACACTTTTTGTTTTTAGGTTGAGTCGTGTTCAAATAAGATATTTGTCACTGACACAGCTGTTATGAAGACCGCTCCATGTGGACTACACTCCCCTTTAAAGAGGTGCATCCTCGGGGAACTTGAGAACCTTCAGCCCTCTTCCCCAGATCTTCTCCTGTCTGTTCCAGAGACCCCCAACAGTCAGATCAGGTGTTACTCCTCCTCTCCATCCAAAGGGGCAACTCCACTGAGCCCGCTATCCAGCAGGAATGTGGTGAATCTGGTAAAGATTGGCCAGTCGTCCTCCACCTGTCTCAGTCCCAACTCCAAAGGGCTGAGTGTACGGAGGACAAAGAGGACAGAGGGATGTTCAGCCTCCATAAAAAGACTCTTCAGCCCCCCTGAAGAGTCTCACACTGCCAAGAGACCTAGAAACGTGATCAGCCCCACAGGAACCAGCCTTAAAGAAAGACCATCTGCGAATGGCCGTGAGAAGACGCCTTGTTTTTCCAGTGACCGTTTAGAGAGTCAGCCAGAGAAGACGAAGGGAGAGAGTCGTGGTACTTTAGTAGGTGGTAGAAACACAGCAGCTTCACTGAAGCCAGGAAAGCATCAGGAAGAGAGAGATGAAGGTGAGAAAGTTTATCATTCTCTGTGAAAACAGTGGAAAGCATCCAGATAACTCACTGCAATGTGGCCAAAGAAATTTAAATCAGTCTATGGCTAACAATTGTAATGTCAGTCAGTTAAATCTACAGTGGATACTTTTAAAATATCTAAATGTAAATTATGTTGCAATAATTATTCTTATTTTATTACCTAGCTCAAGAGAAAATCGTCACAACTGCACCACAGGGAGTGTTGGATCTAAACCAGAAAGAGGCTCCAAGACGAGTCATGACATCGTTGGATGGAGACCAAGAAAAGGTTCCATCATCCAGTCAGGAGCAAGATGGAGGTATGCTCTCAACTGCAGGTCACTGAAAAGATAATAATATAATATTAATATATTATAATATTTTTTTGTTATATTACATTTTTCAAAGGGAATATGACCACTAGTGTTGTCTGAATGTATCGGAGAAAATTAGCTCTTTTAAAAAAAAAATTCATCACCATGAATGGCTTATATTCAGTAACTGTGTTTTGAATCAGTCCAACAGAACTTCTCTTTTACTAACTTTGGTGATGTTATACTGTATATTAACTTACTGCTGTTTAACTAGTCCCAAGGTAGATATTAGACCTGTAAGAGGGTAATCTTTGAACCTTGAATGTTTGCTTTTACTATTAACTTTTTTTAAACTAGGAATGACATCGACTTGTCCTTTGGGAGAAGCACTGGACGAAGACTGGTTTACAGAGCATATGGATGATGATGAAGGTCGAGTTGCTGCAGAAAAACCAAGAAAACCCTGGTGAGAAACAACATAATTTACATAAATTCAACATACAACATAAATTCAATTTACCTTTAGGCTAAAACCATTTTAAATTAGGGAACCATACAATGCAGTCGGTGTTTTCTTTTGGCCTGCAGCTCTCCATCAGGATTCAATCAACGACTCATTATTTCTTGGTGTGATAACGTATCGGTCCTTTGAAGATATTGTTGAAACAATTATTCAATAAATTGATTACTAATTTAATCTTCATCTATTTTAATAATCGGTTAATTGATTTTTTTTTTTTAAATAATTAAAATAAGCGTGTTGAATTTTCAGCTTCTTAAATGTGAATAATTTATGGTTTCTTTGCTCCATATAACATAGAAATAAAACTGAATCATTTTGGTTTGTGGACAAAAGACATTTAAAAAATATATTAATTTTAAGGTTTGGTAAACACTGATATTTTACAGACCAAACAACATAAAATTCTTAAAATAATCCTATGGATATTCTTGACATTGGTTTGGTGTTCAATTAAAGCCTCTGACAATAAAATGGCAGCAGCTGATCAACTGTTGGACTCCTGCAATATATCGCTTTGAGTATACCTATAAATTGCAATATAATAATATGTCATAACCCATAATATTACTGTATATCGCCTCTTTCTCAGGATATTTATCATACCACCAGATTCTTGCCATTTCACAGACTTAACATGTACAAAACTGATGTACAACAGATGATTCAAAGTGAAACCATGAACATGGTTATAAGACTCTGTGTTTACAGGAAGGTGCCAGATCATGTGATTCTCTCTGGAGGCCTCAACAACCGCTACTGGGTTTTGGACGTGGAGGAAAAGCCTGATCACAAAACACTGACCATCTCATGCCACCAGTCTCTACATCCAACTGAGACGTGTCTTCTGAAGGACGGATGGTAATGCTGCGTGTCAGGACGTTTCCCCTGTTATCAACTTCCTTATTTGCATCATAATATGCGTCACATTTTTTTTTTTTTTCTTATATAGTAGATCCTTCTTACACCGAGGACAAAATCATTAACACATAGAGTTGGCCCTTTGCACAGCAGCGATTTTTGACAAGTTGCATTTGGAAACAAAAGGTTAAAGGTATCAAATTATTGAGTGATTGATTAAATTGCTGAGTTCCATTTAGCTTTCTCGGTTTTAGGGTGTTTTGTGCTAAAACTTGTCAAAATTCTATATTTTAAATTTATTGCATAATATGATATAATGATATGATAGAAAATCAGTCAGAATCAAAATCACAGCAGCTGTGCACGATATATAATATTCCAAAGTTTGTCGACTATACCTTGGGATGAATAGAAATTTTAGTTCTTGCAGCAGCATCTGTCACAAAATAAAATTGTGTATACCTACAAACATAAGTAATCTGGAGATTCATAAAATCAGCTGAAGCAATAAAGTTGACTCGTTAATGTGTTTACCTCCAATGCTTATTTCTATATTCCTCTTTTTCTTGTGATATTGTAGTTGTCAATTCTATTTTGTGATTGGACTATTTCAGAGTCAGTTAGCATCTGAAAATGTAAACGTCTGCTCCGGTGTCTGTGTTAATTGTCTATTTCTTCTTTGCTTCCAGGGAGATGACGCCTGTTTGTTGTGGTGATGTGGTGCACCTGGAGGGCCGTTCTGATGGTGGGTCCTGGTTAATAGACAGGGAGTGTGGTTTCCTGGTTTTACTGCCTGATAATCTGATCTCAGGAACCAGCATCTCGAACTCCATCCGCTGCATGAGGCGAGCAGTTCTGGGTGATATGTTCAAGGTAAAAACCTTTACAACCTTGAAAATGATCCTGTTTTTTTCTTATTGTGTCCTTCATTTTTCATCTTTGAAACTGAATGTACACCATGCTTATTGTACAAATTCTGATGCAAACCAAAATAAAAATGTGGAAGGAAAGGAAAGATAAGATGGAGGCAAAGAATCCACTGTGGTGACCTATAACCAAGGGACCATTAATAATTTTGTAGCATGCAGATATGTCCACAATTCCTATTTCTATTCCAATTCCTATAACATTTCTGCATATCATATGTTGTCGTATTGGATTACGTTGTATTTATAATTTGTTATTTTGTTTAACCATATGCATTTTATTTTTTCCATTTCCCCGATGCAGAGTTTTGATGGAGGCTCAAAGCAGATGCTGAATGGCACAATGGTGCACGACGTCTTTCAAAGAGCAGCTACAGCTAAAGATTTTTCTCTGGCGACTTTGTCCAAGCTGGCGGACCAGGCCCTGCACAGTCCTCAGTACATGGGAGACATGTAAGTGGTTAGACTGAGATTATAAAGACATGATAAGAAAGTGATTCATATTTAATTGTAAATGATGAAATATCTCCTGTTTACTTATATTTGTTCCTCAGGTACAGTCTGGGTGTGAGTCAGGACGAGATGAAGCAGGAACTGTATGATTACCTGCCTTCACTTGAACATTGGTCAAAGGAGTACCTCAGCAGTCCAACACCCAAATCTATCAGTCTTAAAATGTGTGTAGACGCACACACACACACACACAAACGAACACTTAAAGCTGTAGTGTGTCACTTTTAAATATAAACAAATGGTCCGCGACGTGTACACCATTGTCAAATTACTTTACACGATGTTGACTGAGCCTACCTGCTCCACACAACTCACTGTACCTGTGTTTAGATCTTGTGTCGCCCAGTGACATTCCTTCACTGGAAGCAACTTGAAAACTTGTGCTAGTAAAGTGAGGCGGCTGCAAACAGGTTGGACTACGAGCTCTGCTCTGCTGCTGTATACACACACTCTCCCACTCCCTCAGGTCTGATAGTTTTGCTTGACAGCCTGTTTCTAGATGGACACACCATACAAATCATGTTGCCTTGTTTCTGTTCACAAAGACCAAACATAGGTAGAAAAATAGCAACAAAATAAATCACCAAAAGTTACACACCACAGCTTTAATTATATTTAACTGATATGTGATACTTGGGACGTTTTTACAGTTTTCTCAGTCTGTAAGTGCTAATAAACTGATCATATATTCATGTCTTTCTCCGCAACTCCAGCAACAGCAGAGCCCCAAGCAGGGATCACAACTCTGCAGCTGTTGTCACAGTTACAGAGCTTGCAGATATTGAAGAAAACGTGTGGTCGCCGAGATTTGGTCTAAAAGGGAAAATTGATGTCACAGCACGCGTTCGAATCCAGAGGCCACGAAATGGCCTCCACAGACCTCCAGAGGAGAAGACTTTACCGCTCGAGCTGAAAACTGGAAGAGAGTCAAACTCCATAGAGCATCGCAGTCAGGTCGGTGGACCACAGTGTGTCCAGCTGCACTGATATACACATTCAATCAGTCAGTCGATTGAATGTGTGTTTCTATGCATGTAGGTGATTCTGTACACTCTCATGAGCATGGAGAGATACAATCCTGAGGCCGGCCTCCTGCTTTACCTCAAGACTGGCAACTTGCATCCTGTAGTTGCCAGTCACATGGACTACAGAGGTAAGTATGTATATCCTTATGTGCTTAAAAAAACTTGCCTGTTATCATGTTGTCATCTTTTTTAGATTCCATAATTGTATTTCTATAAAATGAAGGATTATGACTACCCAGAGAGAGCTCTGGTGGACACCTCTGGTTACTGCATTTGAAAACGCATGTCAGACCAAAAGAAAAGCAATAGTGACAGCTGATAGCAGACTGAGGAACATGGAAACTATTCATTCATTTAATTCACTAGTGAAAGTCCCTTTTCAAATGTAAAAACATGATTATGCAGTGATCTAAAATCTAAGTTGAAACAACAGCTTTTTTTTTTCCATCTACCAGCCTTATCACTAAAACTCTCTTGGTTTATGTCAGAGCTGCTGAAGTTGAGGAACACTTTGGTTCATTACATTCACAACTGTGTGGACAAAGGAGCGAAACCGAGCCGCCTTTCAAGACTTCCCGATATCCTGACAAACAGACAAACATGCCAGTATTGTCCTCAAAGGATAAACTGTGCTTTGTATGAGAGGTAAAATTTGGCAATTCCAAGAATTTGAAATTAAAGGTATAAATATTAGGTTATCTTTGCTTATTATTGCCCCTCCTTCCTGTTCCTCTACCCCTCTCTTCACCTGACCCCCAGAGCAGTGGATGGCACCTCTGCAGACCTCAGCGAGGATGTTGTGGGTGACTTCCTGCAGCACGAGACCGGTCACTTGACTCCACAGCATCTGAGCTATTTTTCCCACTGGCTTCTGCTCTGTTGCCTTGAGGCGGCGACCATGGAAGCCAAGAATGGGCGAAAGCGCGTGTGGCTTCAGACGGTTGAAGAGAGGTACATCGTCTTTGGCCTTCACTCACATGGCTCCTTTGTGAGCTCCTCACATGGCTCCTTTGTGAGCCATCAAATCCAGTAAAACATATGAAAAAACACCAGCCCGGTTGATATATGTTTTAATTGATTTGTACGTGCAAATCTTTGCACTTACTAATGCTTTAGTCAAAATAGGTCTGTGTCTGAATAGGACAGAGTAGCAGTCTGTATCACCTGATCTAAATAGTTCAGCTCCGTTTTCTGTGACTTGTTTGCAGTGAGAAGAACGGGAGCTGTGTGGGGAATCTGCAGCTCAGTGGCTCAGTGATCGTCCAGTCTGCAGGAGTTTTCCTGCATCGCTTCCACAGACGTAGTGCAGCTCCACAGCAGGGTTTATCTCACACTGGTCTCATCAGTGGAGATCGCATCGTCATCAGTGACCAGGAGGGGCGTCTTGTTGGCTTGGCAACAGGTTACTTGTGTGAAGTTGGCAAGTCAGTGATCAGCTGCACCCTGGACAGGTGAAAACTAACATTTATATAACTGCCATTTGGAGTATTTCAAACCAACAACCCTGTTTTGTTTTGGCACTGATTCTGTCTCCAGCACCTAAATTTTAGTCAAAAAGTTATTATAGATTAAATTAATGACAATTAGTGACCAAAAAGTAAGAATTTCAATTGCATGGTCTAAACAGATTTACTTTTTCCCCTACTGTGCGAATGACGTAATGACATAAATGAAATGAGTTCTTGAGTCTTAATTCTTCATAGTTGTCTTTCAGCAGCTGTTCAGTTGAAGCCATTGACTTTATTTGCCTCGTTATACTGTTGACTGTGTTTTGCAGGGACTTGTCAAAGTTGAGTGCTGTGCTGTTTCGTTTGGACGGTGATGAAGGTGTAGTCGGCCTCAGCACTCACCTCACTAATCTCTCCAGACTGATGGAGAACTGTCAGGACAGGTAGGTCCAGTGAAATAAAAGAATATGGTGCAAGGGGTGCCAGTTTAAACAACAGCAACACTTATTTCTCGTGTGTAATATCATAGAGCTTTTGTTTAACTTGTTGTTTAATTCATGTTTGTCTGCAGTGATCGTCTGAGGGAGCTGGTTGTTAACCTTCGTCCTCCAGAGTTTATCTCCAACCTCAGTTCTGTTCTGCCCCGAGAAGCCAAGGACACGGTGGCCAACATCCTCAAAGGTGTCAAAGTGTCTATTCTACTTTCTTCTGTTTCATATACTTTTTTTTTTCCTCAATTTCTAGTTTAAGTCCACATAAAGTGATGAAAAAAAATATCTTCTGGCATTGTCACCCCACAGTAAATATTACTAACCACTTTACCAAATTTAAATGGTTAAAAAAAGTCAAAAAGTGTTTCATAATTTTAAATAAAAACTTCTCTGCTCTGGGGCGTGTCCACTGGAGGAGCCGAACACTCACACACAGACCTACACTTTAGTGGAGACACGTCTGCTCTTCTGTGTTTGCACAGAATATGAACATAAATGCTCCAGTATCGAACTTGTTTAACAAACATGTAGAGAAGCACCATTTTGGACGCGGTTTAACAATGTACTGTACACAAACACAGAGCTGGTTTAGCTACAGTCCTGCTCTCTGTCTCCCTCTTTCTCTGTCAGCGGTACCTGCAGCCTCACAGAAGGGTTTTTTCATTTTTATCTTTAGGAATTTTATATAAAGTGGCAGAGCTTTTCTGTGTGTTTTTTGCATCGAGATGTCTTTGGAGAAAAACATAGCAAACCAAAGACAGTAGTATAGGAGCAGGTGCAGATACTCATGGTTGTTGTACTCCCTCAAGCAATAGTTTTAAACATGCCTAAAAAATAATCCTGATAGTTTTCAGTCTTTACGCCACATGTTCTGAGCCACAAGTTTCCCAAACTTTCTATATGGACACCCCTTTTAAAAACGGCAAACTATTGTGACCCAAATCGCATTATAAATTGTGACAAAATTAAGCAAGAAATTTATTGTGACACCTAATGTCATTTTGAATAGGTAAACAAATCATTTCTGAACACTGTTGTGGTGAAGTTCAAAGTTCTCAACAAAAGAATTCTCAAGTCTGTGAATTACATGCATATAAAACTTATACACCTAAATCTTAATTAAAATGTTGGGAAAAGTCTGCACATTTGCTTAGGGACCAAGACCAAAAGTCTCCCTCGACCCATCTGTGGGTCCTGACCCCACTACTCTGAAATATACTCTGCATTTGCTTTTGTTACTGTGCAGGACAATGCTGTATATAAGTTACTCCATCTAAGAAATTAAGATCATTAATGTTGATATCACACATGCCCAGATTCCATGTAGGTTGCAGTATTTTATGCGTCACTGGCAAAGTGTTGGACAGTATTTAAAACGTGGTGATCAGCAGGGTTTTAATGTTCTGTCTCATTAATTAATGCCTTTGTGTGTGTTTGTGTGTAGGTCTCAACAAACCTCAGAAGCAGGCCATGAAGAAGGTGTTGCTTTCCAAAGACTACACGCTGATTGTTGGCATGCCCGGCACAGGCAAAACCACAACCATCTGCACTCTGGTAAACATCTCAACATGACCCGTGAGCCTGATCTAAACCAAAATCCAGCAAACACAATCGTCTCTCTGTATAAACAGATTCTTATTTCATTTTCTGTCACTGTCACTAAGGTTCGCATCCTACACGCGTGTGGGTTCAGTGTGTTACTGACCAGCTACACCCACTCTGCTGTCGACAACATCCTGCTGAAGCTGAAGCGGTTCCGGGTCGGCTTTCTGCGCCTGGGTCAGAGACAGAAGGTTTGCTGTAGTTGACATCTGTTATTTACTGTAAAAGTCCTTACTTTCAAAAACTCTGCTCAACTTTTTTATTTAAAAGTAATTATAAATTTGGAAATATATGAGAAATATTTCAGGAAAGGTGGTAAGCTGGCATGATAATTTGCATGAAAACACAAATCACCATTAAAGGTTACAACTATTAATTATCATGGTTACTGCGGTTCCTTGAAAGTTTGTGAATTTGAAGAAAGAAATCTCAAGGCCCTTGAAAGAAAATAGACAGGGGTCATTGAAAGTGGTTGAATTCTTTACAAGAAAGTTCATATTTAGGTAAATTTCTCCCCCTCAGATGCTCATTTCTCTCCTGATTTCTTCCACCTGCAGGTGCATCCAGATATTCTGCCTTACACAGAAGAAAGTGCCAGGAAAACAGGAGTTCATACTCCCACTGAGCTGGAGCAGCTTTATAACAAGGAGGTGAGGAAGCATCCCACATATTAATCATCAGGCTTTTTATTCTTTAGGTCCTGGTTTGTGGAGAATGGAGCTGGGTTTTTTTTTGTTTTGGTTATTTTGTCATGGTGTGTTGGGTTTTATTTATCTGGATTTGGTGTCAGAAAAATGTCTTTTATTTAACTGTGAACCAAATGTACCTGTGAATAAAGGAATCTGAACCTGTATTTTGTGGAATATAGTTATCACAACAACTAACTTGACTAATTAGCATACAAACTCCGCTTTACTGTTCTTGAATATTGTACTTTTGTCATCTCACATGGAGATATTTGCGACAAGCAAGTGAACGTCAATCCCTTCCATTTCTAGTTGGTAGTAGGAACCACCTGTATGGGCATCAAACATCCCCTTTTCACACGTCGGAGGTTTGATTTCTGCATCGTAGACGAGGCGTCACAGATCAGCCAGCCGATCTGTCTGGGACCGCTGTTCTACGCCAAGAGATTTGTCCTGGTTGGAGATCACCAACAACTGCCACCAATCGTGCAAAACCAGGAAGCAAGGTAAAGTGTGTGTGGTGATTTTTGTTTTTTTTACAAGAAAAAAAACGTTTACTGGGGAAAAAGGTTGATTCAAAAATTGGGGTGGGAAACAAAGGTTACCACGCGATATGATGCAATATGCGATACATGGTCCAAAATACCAATAATATCACGAAAAACGATTCTGTGATAGTCAACATATTGCAAGACAATCGTATAGAGATACATCACAATATCTGTCTAGCTAAAGAAAACAAAACATCCATGAACATCATACAAGAGAGTAAAGTCTAACTGTAGCTGCCTCTGTTACAAACACATTGTCAAATATGCCTTCACACTGGCAAAATTCCAAGCAGGAGTTTTTCCAGTCTCACTCACTTGCCTTCGATCGCTTTATCCTCCTCACAAGGGTCACGGCAGGTGCTGGTGCCTAATCCCAGCTGACATAGGGTGAGAGGTGGGGTACACCCCTGACCGGTCGTCAGTCCATTGCAGGGCCATACAGAGACAGACAACCATTCACTCTCACATTCACACCTATAGGAGCAATTTGGCCTAATCTCCAAATCTGCATGTTTTTGGACTGTGGGAGGAAGCTGGAGAACCCAGAGAAAACCCCACGCACACACGGGGAGAACATGCAAACTCCATGCAGAAAGGCCCTTGTTCCGGGACTTTTTGCTGCAAAGGCAAGAGTACTAACCACTACATCAACCGTGTGGCCCAGTTTTTTAGTCTGTAAATTAAAATTACAGAACTGTAGAACAACTATTTAAACAAATTTGTGTAAGAAAAATATTAAAAATATGTTAGTGCTTTTGTTCAACTGGCAGGGACTATTTACTTTGGAGCATCTTAATTTATGAATTGAAACAGAGGTCAGGAAAGGCAGAGTGATCAGAACCGAGGCCGTCCTCTCTGATCCGCGCTCTAGCCGGCCTTCATACATGTGTGATGCTTCCTCACCTCCTTGTTATAAAGCTGCTCCAGCTCAGTGGGAGTATGAACTCCTTTATTCTGTGTAAGGCAGAATAGCGTTGGCTTATACTTGTATTGCATAAGGAAGGACGACAACGATATATCACCAAATTGATATTTTGAGATAAAATTAAGATTTTAATATTTGGGTAATGTTTTGGTGAATAATGCAAGATAACAATTAACATCTGTAGAAATATTTAGTAAGACTCAGTTGATTTCCTTTTTTCCCAGGTCTCTTGGGATGGATGAAAGTCTGTTTAAACGACTAGAGCTTCATGATGAAGCAGTGGTCCAACTGAATGTACAGTACCGTATGAACCGGTGAGCAAACCAACATAAACAGATACCAGTGTATGTTTCTGTTAGGCACTTTGTTGAATTTATGATGTCCTTAAAACCAACTTCTTCACGCCTCATCAACTGTTATTCTTTTTCACTGTGGAAGTGGAGTTGAAAAAAAAAGTCACCGCTCTGTGTGTGTTTTCGTGTGTTTTCGTGTGTTTTCCAGGCAGATCATGTCTCTGAGTAACTCCCTGATGTACGAAGGCCGGCTGGAGTGTGGATCAGAGCGGACGGCCTCGGCTCTGCTCACTCTGCCTTTCCTGACCTCTGTCCAGTCTGAGCTTGATTCTTACTCTCACACTCATCCACAGCATGACCTGGCATGGATACACACCACGCTGTTGCCTAGCAACCCAGTTTGCTTCCTCGACTGCTCAATGGTTGGTCAACTTTGGAGACCTTTTCTTTAACTTTATTTTGTTAAGATAAAAAAAGGCTTTGTTGCACTGAATGGAAGATTTTACACCCAAGAAGGTGGTCACAATTAAAAACAAACAAAATGAAAAACAGTTCAGTCAATTGAACATTGTGTCATAAATTTTGGACTACTTTCCTCTCATCCCAATCGACCGATTTTATTATTATTATTATTATTATATATGTGATGAGTTCAGCTGATGTTAGTCCTGTTTCTCTGTTCTGTTTCCTGTAAGGTTCCAGCACTGGAGTCAGTGGAGCAGGGAGGTGTAAGCAATCACACTGAGGCTGCTCTGGTACACAAGCTGCTTTCTCTGCTTATAAAGGTACGGCAGCACCATCATCGACTGATTCTGAGAAATGTCTAGCTACTTAATGTGCTAACCTCTGTTATTTCAGGCAGGATGTCGACCCAGTGATGTGGGAGTTATTGCTCCATACAGACAGCAGTTGAAGAGCATCTCTGCTCTGCTTCAGTCGTCTGCTTTCACTGGTGTGGAGGTGAACACAGTGGACAAATACCAAGGACGAGACAAAGGTCTAATTGTGTTTTCGTTTGTCAGGAGCACAGCTGAGGAAGGAAACGTGAGTATTTCCCTTCCCTTTCCCTATGTAGCTTTTACTGTGTACTTTGGTCTTTTGTACACACAAACTTTGTAGGTTTCTGCATCGATAGGTAGATAGATATAAACTTGATTGTCCCAGTCAGTGACAGAAATTTTCCTTTGACACGGCTATACAACACAGAATACAACACATTCAGCAATCTCCGTACAAAACAATAAATTACTTTTAAACTCACAAGATAAAAACAGTACAATAGGAAAGACAGTTAAAGGATTATATGCAGTATGCTGCTATTTGATTTTGTTTAGGGTGGATATTGCAGAGGGAATAAAGGACTTTTTGTAAATGATGTACATAGACTAGGCCTGTACAGATACATTATCTCTCTCCGCCGTTGACATGAGATTTCATTCATTCATTACAATGAGTAACATTAAGCAAGAGAGAGCAAATGACGTGATGTCTGGGAAATGCAAATTCCAAGATCTCTGTCCCACCAAAGAAAATTACAAAGACCGTTTTGCCCAAGATCCCAAGGACAATGCATTCGGTTCTTCAATTTGAGGGAAATGGCCCTGGAAAGTCCCTGAAAAGCCTTTGAATCTGTTGTCAGCCAAGGTGGGGGAACTCTGTCTCGGTGTGCTCCATTGCACAAGAAAATCTTAGTGATGGTTCTGCACTGTGACTTGGTTTGGAGTGTGAGATGATGCATCTTCATCTGTATATTCCTGATTTGAGAATTTAAAAAAAAAAATCACATTTCCCTGCAGTTTTAAAATAGCTTTCATGTCTTTGCTTCTGTCCTGTCATATTTAATATGAATATTTGAACATTCGTCTCTGTTGGTAGTTGGGTGAGCTGTTGAAGGACTGGCGTCGCCTGAATGTAGCGATCACCAGAGCCAAACACAAACTGGTGATGGTGGGTTCTGTCACAACACTGCGGCGCTACGCACCTGTGGACAAACTCCTCAACCATCTCCAGCAAGAGAACATGATATCCTTTGCAAATACTTCATGGTGTATTAATTAAAGATTTAATGTACACGGAACAACACTCCACTATAACTGTTTATTGCCACACAGATGCATTAACACAATAAGTTTCCTTAGGTGTTGTAATAATGAGTAATTCCAGGACTTTGCCAACTATTTCCAACAGGGGGAGACATAGCATGTTCCACCTGGGACTGGTGAATATATTTAGTTTTTTACTACATTCAATAAACGGTAAAGACAATATATAAATTAAAAAACAAACTTGTTATTTAATTTTATATAATATTTCCTTGAATGAAGGTGTCATATTGATGTATACAATGTGCCTCTCTTTGAAGAAGGAATCTATCACTGTCTTAACTGACTCAATACATTGTAAATTGGCTTAATTTGTGATTATGGCTGATGGAAATTTATGTTCACAAATTCTAGTTTTTAACTCGCACTTGGTTTTAGCAACATAGTATAAATGACCACCACATAGATTTTGTTGCCACGTGATCCAGCCCCTAACCTGAACATCGACACCTGGCTGCGTGTATTGAAGCAGTTTTCCTTCATTGTAGAGTAGCAACAGAAGCAAATATGACAGGGAAAATTAGAATTAGTATACTGTAGATAGGAGGATAGAACAGTGAGAACATCATGTCCTCTTTGTTTACAGGGTTTACAGAATTCCTTAACCCTTACTTCACATTGTCCAGCTCCCACCAGCTGCACATAAGGCCTTACCCAGCATGTACCTGTGACAGAAGACTGACGAGCCATGATGGCGTTTCCTGTGAAGAACTTCAACAGGGCAGCAATTAAGAACCAGTCTGTAAAAACCACTACATGATCTTTCAGGATGTTTTGAATTGGTGGATTTTCACAGTGACACTAATCATTGCACCAGTTCAGGTATGAATATGTCTTTTTAGATGCAAACACTGCATCTGCTCAGAAAATGCGACTCAGAATATCTGACTGACTCATTTGTGCAGGTTGATGGCTTTTTCATTCTGTATTTTCTTGTACTGACTAAGGCACTGAATCTAGAAACTGAACCTCAAACGGTGTCACTCTGTTCTCACTGTTGATTTATCTTTAATGCCACACACTTTGGATTCCAGTTTTAAAACTTATCTGTAAGAAGAATGACAGCTTGTGGAACCGTGTGTGATTATTTATGGTACAATGGATCAAATACTAAGACAAATATCTCAATCTATACACTGGTAACATTTAAGGCAGGATTGACAGACAAGCACAGAAAGTAAGCAGTAATATAGAGAACAAATTGGTATAGTTAACTGCAGTTAATTTTATTTATCACAACAATTAGATATAAGCTCATAAATATGTCACATTAAACAGGATTACTGATTTACGGAAGGAATAAGCTGTGAAGTTTTAATTGACTGAATCACGATGTCCAGCTTGAAACTTGGGCTTATGTTGTCAGGATGAGGTCACAGTGACCATGTGTAGTGTTTTTATTTGGACCTGGATCACTGGAAACCACAAACTGCAACGGGAAAATGCTCTATAATGATTATATTCTCATTTAAATGTAAAGCTGTAGCGTTTTTGGTAGCAGCAAAAACAAGTTAAATGATGCAGTTCAGTCATTTATTCTCAAAGTTACAGAGACTTGATTATTTTACATATTACATTGTATCAAAACAAAGTTTTAGATTTTTGCAGGAAGAAATACAATTTTAGAAGACGGCTTTGGTTTGAATCCTTTTTACAAGCAGAATGTTTCCGGTAACGTCCTGACTACCAGACTAACTGTGATTTTACTACTAAGCTGTTTTATTTCCTACACAACCTCAGATCTTATGTAACTTTTTTTTTTTTTAAGTGAATAAATAATACAAATCCTAACTATTCTCTTTGTCCAGTATTTTGTTTAATAAGCTGAACGGCCTTTTTTAATTAATTATTTTTTTTATTAAATGGTACAAAGACAGAGTCTGCTCCTGTGCTCAGGTACATGTCTCATATGTCAGCATCTCAAACTCTGTGTGCTCTCATGTCTGTGACTACAGTGTGAGTTTCCCCTGCATCACACTGACGGCTTCTCCAGCTATATTGATTCTTCCATCATCTCTCACTTCCAGTTCCAGCTGCCCGCCACGATTTGAGCACTGGTAAGCTGCAAAAACACAAACAAAATCATCTGTGGTTCCACATGGTTCAGTATTAGTGTTGAATATACTGTTGGAATCAGGTGTCGACACATTTATTTTCACATTCATAAAGTACTTTGCTTATTTCCTAACCTTTTATTTAACCTGGAATTAAAATAATTTAGATGAAAAATGTCTTTTGCATGACTGTTCTGGCCAAGACTGGCAGTAATACATATTCTGTAGGTTTTAGACAAGACAGTTGTAACTATTCAAACATACAGAATACAATACAAAATCATATAATCATTATATATCAATTTTGTTCCAATCACTCAAAACATCTACAGCCAGATGTGTCTTCGTCCAAGTCATTCCTCCCTTGCTTACTGCACAGATTTAATTTCCTACAGTAAAATCATTCAAACTTTATTTATAAAGCCATTTTCAAACAAATGCAGTCTGAAAGATGATAAGATGATGTTAAATACAATTTAAAAGACCATTGTATTACAATTAAAAGAGACTGATGAATTAAAATAGAATATTAATTGTAAAAGTGCAATAAAGTTGAATGTCATCAACGGTATAATGTGAAAAGGAAGGAAATAAAGGTACATTGCAGAACCAACATCATAATATGCTATGTAAAACAGGGCTAAACAGGTAGGTTTTTAAAGTGTCTGCCCAATAAGTAAATACCATATAATATATGGAAAGGTTAATTACCCAGCATTTTCTTCTTGCCCAGTTCCTTAGACCAGTAGCTACCCAGGACTGTGTGAGCAGATCCTGCAAGAACCAAGTGCAGATATGAGCAATTAATCAAGAAAATTATTTATAGATTAATCAGAGATGAAAATAATTAACATACAATGTTTTTTTTACTGATAATGCACTGTGTGGGGGGAAAAAAAGATTTGTTATAAAGAAATCCTCACATGCCTCACATTTTCTCAAGTACATCACCACTGTTAAGGTGGCCACTGCCTTTAAAACCAGCTCTGCACACAAATGCGGCTGTGTGAGTAAATGTGCAGACATGGAGATGTAGTAGATGAAGTACTTGACCCACCAGTGACTGGATCCTCGGGGATACCGACCCACGGAGCAAAGTATCTGGAGTAGAAGTCGTATCCTGGCTGGCAATCGGGAGAACCTGTGGGTGGATGTCCATTAGAAGTCCAACTAAACCACTTTTTTAAGTGAAAGTCAGTGTAATGTTATTTGTTGATCCAGCTGCAAATCTTCACAGCTTTAGTGTAAAGTGTTAAAATTATACAGTACACGTGATAATCTGCTGCCTTTCTCTAGTGACACACCTGCTGCTGCATTCACATTTTGCCATGGGCTATTTTAGACCTTGCTTGCATTACTTGTTCACTCTTATGCTGTGCTTCCATCATGGTACAGTTCAGTTTGGTTCCGTTTGGAATGGTAAAGCCCTGGGTCAGGCTTGCATTTTGACTGCAAACAGTGCCTTTTCTTGGTAGGCGGGGTGTGGGCTATGACTGATGGCCATGTCGGTGTCATACCAGTGCGACAACTGTTTGTCTTAACAAGATGTAAAGCTTTGTATGAGAATAGACTCACAGTTTAGAGCGTCCAATTAACCTCTGCATGCTGTTGAACATGTGGAAAAGAAACCAGAGATTGTAGAGAAAACCCACGTGCACACAAGGGAGAACATGCAAATGCAAACATGTAATTATTCTCACAGTTATTTTGTTTTGATTTGTGATATGAAATAGAAAGTAAGCCAAGCCTCAGTTCAACACTTTATTTAAAACAAGATTATCACTAGACATAACTAAATCTGACCTGATTATTTTTTTAATTTAAGCAGCCAAATGTGATATATTTTGTAAGGTTACACATTCAGTGATTTAGTTCAGACACAAAATGAACATTGGAGACAGACCATAAACGAAAATTTAAGTGAAGCAGCTTTGTCTATCATTTGTTATTGGTAGTGCTGTAATTTTTACCTTTAATGGTGACGATCAGACCTTTGACTCGTCCACTCTTCTCACTGCTCTGAAGAAGGGCAGGATCAACTTTCAGGCCTGTGAGCACCGAGCTGGAGACAACAAACAGTGCAGCATGTTTGCATTCAGAGTTTTAGGAAGATCACTGGGGTGAATGATTGACAGACTTTGAATAAGCCATTGAAAAGTTCAATAGGGAACAAACCTTCCAACTGGAACCTTTTTCCACAACGAATCTGCTCAAGCATCAGTTACTGTGTGTTTGTTTTTGTTTGTTTTTTTTTTTTTTTTTACAAAAACACACCAGAGGTGTGTGTGAGAGAGAGTTTGTATGTATATATATGCACTATGTATACATGCGTATGTGTGTATATATATGAATACTCTACAGTATTTTATTGTTTGTTTTTTAGGTCTTTTAGGAAGTATTTTTCAATATTTTATTTATTTATCTCTAATGTATAGCACTTTGCTTCAGCTGCTGTTGTTTTTAAAGTGCTTTATAAATAAAGTTGGATTGGATTGGAAAACCAGTGTGGCCAAAATCCTTCTTAAATTTGAATTATGGTTAGGTTAAGCTTAGGGTTAAGCATTAACTGTTTATAGTTAAGGTTAAGGACAATGTTGTGGGGACCTAAATCTGTTTACACAGTCACATTATAAGGACTTGTCTTCCTTCAAATCAAAAATCAAGTCCCCATAATGTAAATTACTACATTTTAAGGTGAAGACATGTTTTAAATTTAGGCTGAAGTGAGGGTTAGGTTAAGCTAACATTGACCCTAGTCAGGGTCAGGGTTAGGGCACTAGTTACTATGGTTAAGGTTAGAATAAGTCTCCAGGAAATGAATGTATGTCAATGCAATGTCCTCTGAAGTCATGGAAACCAGTGTGTGTGTGTGTGTGTGTGTGTGGTAGGCTGTGAGGACAAATGTGGATATACAGTAAACCCATCTTTGTGAGGACATTTTGGCTGGTCCTCACAGAGGACAGGGGATTATGGAGTTTAGGTTAAGGGTTGGGATTAGTTGTGATGTTTCAGGTTAGGGTAAGGAGTGTGTTGTTGGGTGTGTGTGTGAAACCTGTCACAGCTGTCAGCTATTCGAACCATCAGTTTCTTTGTGTTGGTATTTAGGCAAACATCCTGGACAGGGTGGTTCCCAACCACTGCCTGTATCACAGAAACACACAAACAATGAGAGTTTAAGACAGTAGAATGCAATCTCACTGGTTTAAAAAACAAAACACATTCAAGCAGGAGTTAGTGTTGTGAAACATTCACTCACAGACAGAGGAGGAGTCTGTAAGATCCATCTTACTGACCTTGATAATGGCGCTGAACTCCCCGGGATCCTGAGGGGAAAAAATGATTACAATTAGCCTTTTACAGCTGGAGCCTGGCTAATTCAGCAACAGCTGCTAAGGGCTGATCAATTTGATGTTAATGCACTATGCAAACGCACTTTGAGACACTGTTTGCCTCCGATTTGTGAAATGTTTCTCTGTTAAACAAGTGTTTGTTGTTTTCCATCCACATAGAATTTTTAAAGCCAAACTTAACTGGATTCTTCACATCTGTTACTGTATATAATCGGGCTGGCCAGTATATCAATATTATATCTATATTGTGGAATGAGAAAAGATCTCGTCTTAGATTTTGGATATTGTCATATTGTGATAAGGTCCCTGTGATGACTTTTCCTGTTGCATTGATAATCATCATATTTATTTTGTTGAATACATTTGTGAAATACACTAAATATATATATTGATTAAAAAATACATGGCCTCACAAATTATATTAAAACGTCACTTAATAACACTTATTTAGTCTTAAACCTAATTATTTGTGTTATAGCAGGCTCTGATTCTATTTACAGTAAATGTCATTGTTTCTAACACACATAAATGTCCTTCATTTAACATTAAAAGGCCAAAAATACACCAGGTATGATCTAAAATGAAAGCTAATAACTGTATTCATGTAATACAAATCATAAACAGTAGATGTTTCATTTTAGAGTGTATTTACAGTGTATTGTTACTTTCCTTTGAAAAGCACAAACATCTCAAAATTAAACTTTTTCATGAGTCCAGAGAAACAACCTGTGTGCAGCCTAAAAATATCCACATATTATTAGTATAGACATAGAATGGTATATGGTATAGATAGTATATCGTTATCGTTTTTCTTAATACTGATGCTGAATGATTTTAATTTTCATTTCTTTCTTATTTTTCTCACAGCTGCATCGTGTCGGTAACTAACTTCCGTAATGGATCGGCTACCCTTTTGACACAAATAACACATCTGGAGACAAATTGATGAAAACACACTGAACCTCCTTTGTGGGTGGGTTGAGAGGAAAGTCCATGACATAGCCGTCCCCCCGCTGAGTCACAGCCAGGTCTCCACCCCTGGTCTCAAACACCACTACAGGATTCTCATTCTCTACCAGATGAAGCAAATGATAAGGAATATTATCACATACAGTATTATACTTGTAACTGGGAGAGAATAGATATACACTCACCAGCCACTTTATTATGAGCACTTGTTTTAAACACAAAGATCTAATTAGCTAATCACATATTGGCGACTCAATGCATTTAGGCATGTGGAAAAGGTCAAAATGACCCACTCAATTTCAAACCGAACATCAGAACGAAGAAGGAAATCTTTGAATGTGGCATTGTTGTTAGTGACAAACAATTTTATTGTCAAATGCATATTTAAAACAGTAGTTCAGACCATGCAGTGAAATACTTTGTTGTCTCCCCTATGCAACACAAAATTAAGGAGTTAAAAGGAAGAACAGTAATAATTAAATATTAGAGAAGCTGCTGATCTACTGGGGTTTTCATGTGCAGGCATCTCTAGGGTTTACAGAAATGGTCTGAAAATGTGAAAATCAGTTCTCTGGTAAATGACCAAAATGTCTTGTTGGTCATTTTTAGTTCTGTGTCAGACTGGCCGATCCCACGTGGGATAATAAGACACCATTTTTGAAAAAGTGAGGACATTTTGGCTGGTCCTCACAACTTTAAAGGGCTGCGACTTGGTTTTAAGGTTAAGGTTTGGATGAGTTTAGGTTAAGAGTTAGGCCTCTAGCTATGACAGATATGGTAAGGGGCTCGGGAATATATTATCTTTTTAAGTGTCTTCACTAAGATGGCTTTAAATATGTGTGTACTCCCCAGTTGTTACAAGTCCTAAACCTTTTTCTGGCATAAACAAATATTGGCAAGTCCTTAGATTGAACCTTGTTTCTGAGGATCTAGTTAAGTTAAGGCCTAACATATTTTTTTTAATTTTATGATTTTTAGATTCTCAATTGAATATGGAAAGAACGAGTGGTGTGTGTGTGTGTGTTCTTGTACTTGTTGCCGAGTGAAGACCAAAAATCATATAAACCCTATAGAGTGAGGACATTTTGGCTATTGATTTGATTTTTCATCCCTTTAAAAGGGCTTTTTCAGGGTTAAGGGTTAGGGTTAGGGTCAGAATTGGGTTTAGGTTAGGGTTAGGCTTTTACCTGTGATGGATAAGGTTAGGTAAGGTGCTATGGGGATGTATTGTCTAAGAGGATCTAGACTATGAATGCTGCGCAAATGTGTGTTCTTGTATGGGTCTTTGTGAGGTTATTTTTAAAGATACATTTGGGTTTATAGGGTTGTGACGGTTGGGGTTTGGGTAAGGTGCTAGGGAATGGATTATATCTAGAGTGAGTGTCCTCACTACATATGCTGTGCAGTGTATGTGTGTGTTTGTTGTGTATCTTACTCATATGCTGGAACAGCACAGCTGCAGAGGCCAGAGTAGCATGACCACAAAGATTCACTTCAGTGATTGGTGAAAACCATCGGAGGCGGAACCTTGATCCTGTCGTCACATCACATTTTCAGATTTTGTCACAGACGGCCCTCAGACATTCCCGTCTCCGTGTAACTGAGGCCTAACATTTCTCATCACAGTTATTAAATGAGCACAATGTCAATCATTTCACATGTGAAACTAATGTGCGCAGTTGACAACTGCTGAAACTAAAATGCTGCAAACACACCACTGCAGTTTCTTAGTTACATACTTCATACTAAATTAATTCTATGCAAGTTGTGGGTTTTGTGTGCGCACACGAAAAGTGACAAGAGCTTCAGTTACCTGTGCCACAGTGCTGAGCACACGTGTCTTTTATACACACCCAAGAACACAACAGCGACTAAATGAACCCAGTAAACTGCACAGTGGCTTGAAATTGTGCCCTTTAATCTTTCAGTATATGTTTAACCATGTCTAACTTATCATTCTACCTTTGATATCTATAGCCACTGCATTAACTGCAATCATTGACATGCCTTAGTTAAAGTGACCTGTTTCTCTTTGAGCAGTGCACCAGGGTGGTGTCATGTTGTAGTGAAGTCCCTGGATGCTGAGGCTTTTTTGGTTTTATGTGTTTCTAAACTGTTTCATTTACATATAAAGCAGCACATGTAAAAGTTGCATCCGTTTATCACATATCACTCCAGTCATTGTTTTAAAAAATACGTTAACCCTAACAAAGTGTCTGGATTGACAAATATCAATTGATTTCAACACTTCTTAAGAGAATTGTTTTTTTCTCCTGTGGAGGGCAGCATTGCACTACTTGGTGTACGGACTGCCGGAAATTATTAGCAGACGAAGAAAACAATTGAACCGCATTTAAGAGCTTTGAACTGTGAGAACTTATAACAAAGTAGAGGGAACTTAGAACAAAGTAGGACAGCGCCAACAACCCTCAGTGTACAGCTTGCTGGATATTAGTGGAAGAAAAGTGAATACTGATTTTCATAGTTTGACCAAAATTTATAAAAAGCACTTTAAAAATTCAATAAATAACCATGAAATTGAAACGTTAACTCCCCCATAAACAGCCTTTGGATGTAGAAATAGAAAATATGATACTTAAAGTTTATTTTTGTATATTTATAGCAAACAATATTATAACAATATTAACTAAATAGCTTCAGTAACAGACTGGTCATGCAGTCGTGTTCCTAATTGGTTCCTATTTTTTGTAAATTGATTGTAGTAAAGTTAAAGCTTTTATCTGACCTGTGGTGAAACTGTCAGAGGGGCTGATCCTGGTGATGAATGCAGTTACATTTATCGTCTGACCTGTGGTGAAACTGTCGGAGGGGTTGATCCTGGTGATGAAAGCTGTTTCTGACAGGCTCATCTCTGCTGCGATCTTCTGATACAAATCGTCCGTCAGCTCCTGTTACAATACACACATATAGTGCACAATGTGGTTTTTTTTGTTGTTGTTTTTTGACCATTTAAATTGTGTTATCATGTAACATGAACAACAGGATATTTGTGCCAAATACTAAAATACACAATAAAGCATCCAGCATGCCAAAGTGTCCTAGTATATTTCTCAGTATGGAACAATATGCTTTTGTTATGATTTGACACAACGCTTAGGTTCTGATCTGATTTGTATTGTGACTCTACAGTTATTGCTAGAAATGCAAAATATTATCAGCACAACGTTGGTATTGGCATGAAATTGGTTTTAAAATGTATTACCTCATATCGGCAAATACGCCAAGATATGGCTAATGACTAATGACTAGATAAGCCTACTTTTTTGGATTTTTTGGACTTTTTATTGAAAAATATGATGTTAATTTCATGACAGAAGAGATTAATGACATCTGCAGTTGGGGAAAAGAAAAGATATACATATATCACTATCCGTCCAAGCAGTCCCCATATATCGACATATTGGATATCAGTAAAAAAAAAAGTCTAATATCGTGCATCCCTAATTATTGCAATTTGATAGTATTGATACCATACTTTTTTTCCCCTCCTTGAAACAAAATTGAGTGAGTCATTTTACCTACGTTATAGTTCCAAAAATCATTGCTCATCACGTCAATCAGTTTTTAATTGGACCAAGTTCAAAAGATCAAGTTTTACTTGCTTACTTACTGTGGGAAAATAAAATGAATAGAGCCTTTCAAAACCAGACAGCACAGATGCGTCTCAAGAGACTGAAAAATGTTTTTTTCAAAACTCTATATCTCTATATCTTGCTGTTTCTGTTCATCAAGATGGCAGAAATGTCACGATTCTGGGAGAGAAAATTATTTTTAAAATAGTTTGTAAAGGCCGTCTGTCATCAAAGTCAGCAACTGAACTTTCACTTTCCAAAAGGCTTTTTCAGTTCTGGTTCATTTCTAGAACCTTTCCATTTTTTCCCCATCCATAATTTTTTAGTACATTTTGATAAGATCAAGAGTGGCTGATAAAAGGTACTCGACCTTTCCTTCTGTGCACTGACCTAAATTTTCTTACTTACATGCATGAGAGGACATACTGCTGCAGGGTTTCCTCTGAAAGGTAAATTAGTGAAAGAATCCACCGTGAATACTGGAATCTCCATTGAGCTCAGAATTAGAGTTCTTTAGAGGCTTAGAACAGACAAGGCAGTGAACACTGTGTTGTGGCACTGTTGGTCACAATTTACATGGACTTTGAGCCACACCTGTTTGATATGAGCAGCCAGCCCTCATGAGTTTACAGAAGTTAAACCTGTTTAAAGCAGAGTTGAGTTGAGTATACACTGACACTATGATTCAATACTCCTTTACAACCAGGTACCGAATAACTGGTTACCTAACAGTTTTGTAAAACAAAAAAGTGTGATTAGTATTTGTGGATGAGCATTCAATGACTTGTGTCCAGTAAACCAGTGGTTCCCAAACTTTTTCTATCAAGTACCACCTGAGAAAATATTGAGCTCTTGAATTAACACCATTATCAGCAAAGTTAAAATACAGTGGTCTAAAGAGGCCGAGCAAAGTCAACTACCAACTTTTCACAGGGGGCAGATTTATTCCCAATAAGATACTCTACTCTCTCATCATCCTCCTCTTCCTCACATCCACTACCAGTCAAAAGTTTGGACAGACCTTCTCATTTAATGTAGTCCAAACTTTTGACTGGTAGTGTATATGTCAGACACTGGTATAGTGAAATTAGAGTAAGATGGAACATCAGATAAGGTGACTCTAATTATTATTATATTTCATTTATTAAGTTTATTTTGTTAATTGTCTCATTTTCTATGCACTCCGGTCAAAATTCTTAAACTCCACTTCTTAATTTCCACCAATTCCCTCTGGTGGTACACATACCACAGTTTGGGAACCATAGCTGTTAACTATTCAGTCTGTGGTGGTCAACGTACTATTCCAGAATGCAACAATCTCTAAGTTATTGTAAATGATCAAAAAAGTATTGGGTTTTTTTTCACATTAAAGACAAAATGTACTTCATTAACTTTGCCTATCAAAGGCGATGGTCCTTTGATGATTTTGGACAAAGAAAGGGTGGTAGTAAAACATTAACTTGATCTGCAACTGAACTTGTAGAGAAGAAGAAGAGTGGTGAAAATCAAGAATTCTGAACTGTGGAGGACATTTCACCATTTTAACTCTTGGTTTGCAGCCTGTTGAAAATCATTATTTACAAGTGTAATATAAGTGGCCAAGCCATTAGAACACAAGATAAAGGGGTAAAAAGGACATCACTTAAAGGTAGGTTTTGTTCTTTTGTTGTTTATTGAACCACCTGACCTGTGCTTTTCATGTCTTTTCCTTAAAATCAGTTTTCAATCAGTTATATTGAGAAGCATCATCACTTTGGCATTAAGGCAGTTTTAACATGTTTTCATGCAGCTGGTCTATATGTAAGGATATAAAGTGTTTTTCCTGTGACGTGCAGCATTATTCCTCTCAGTGTCTGCTGGCAGGAAAAAGAAGGACAGCTTGCATCTATGCTCCCTCCCTGCCTTAGGGCTGAACAGATTAATCGATTACTAAATTTCGATTATTTGGTTTAAGAATTGTTTTTAATAATTTCCAGCTTCTGAAATGCGAATATTTTCTGGCTTCATTGCTCCATTTGACAGAAAATTTAAACTGAAACATTTGAGAGCAGATGAAGTTTGGGAAATACCAATCAACTTTTTCTGACATTTCATGGACCAAAAAATACAAAACAAACCATAGAACATCAAAACATCACAATTCTTTATCATCCTGTGTGGATTACTGGGATTCAAAACAGTGCTAAATTCAAGTTTTACTACAGCCATACGTGATTAGTAAGGATGGTTATTATGACAATAATAATGTTTGGAAATTTCTGTATTTTGAAATGTGATTTGGTTATTATGTCATAAAATGTATTTAAAGCTAATTAGCCACTTAAATACGGTTTACCAAACGTCTTTAAAAGACAGGCGAACAAATATAACTGTGTGCTGTCTATGCGAATAAATAATAATATATCATATCACATTTATAAATGCAGGGTTTAGGAAGATATTACCCTTTTGGTCCCACAACTGATAAAAGTGTGGTACTGCAGCAGCACTAGCGGTCATATTGTTATTATCGGGTCGCTCTTTAGTCCAAATCTCGCGATATCATACCTGAGCTTGTCTGGCGGTCGACGGTGTCACCTGAGGCTCGGGACGGGAACAGGAGACCGGGGACGAGAGTAGACGGTGAGATACTTTTCACAATTTTTCGACATTTTTTCCCACAGAAACCTGATATGTTTTTGTGTGTGGCTTTATTTACACGCACGAGTTTTGAAGGAGCTGGTTTGTCCAATGGGTTTGACCGCTGCCCGTGTCTTACCGAACCGAAATCCTTCGCTGCTAACTGCTAACTACTACCAAGCTAACGTCACGCTGACGGTACAGTAGAGGCGTTAGCAGTAGCTGTACTGCTAACGCCTAAATATTACCCTGTGCTGAACTTTAAATCAGTAAATGTACCGAAGTACGTCTTGCGAGGGAACGTTCGAGAAGTTTTTGATGACTTAGTCGGATGCACTCCTATAGATTCGAGGGAAAGAAGAAGAAGAAGAAGAAAGAGGAGGAAGTAACCAGCGTTGTTTGCTGGACTACACCATAGTAGATATACGGGCGTTAATGGCAAGCGGTTTTAACATTTAATCGGTAGACACTGCCGTTATCTGCAACGTCATTCTTACTAGTCTGACCTAGTTTCAGATATCTGTAATTCCGTTACTCGTCAAAATGACGTCACAGATAACGTCACTTTTGCCATGCATGTGTATGGGGTTTGTCATAATAGACATCTACTATTCCAGATTCAGATATCTACAATGGCAAAATAGTTAATATAATGTATCGATGGTGACCAGTGTCATGAGGAATAATGGAAAAACTGAATTGTCTGATAATGACGATTGTGTATATTAACATGCCACAGATGCAGCAGTGTAATGTGTTGCTGTTGTGTTGTGCTCCGTTGCAGTGAGGATGTCTTTAAATGACGAGGGTTATGTGGTTCGGATCAGAGGACTACCATGGTCCTGCACACAGGAGGAGGTGGCCAGTTTCTTCTCTGGTGAGAATGTACACACACGCATAGCTGTTCCTCATTGACTCTACCTTGACTTCCATTCATAAGGACACCCTAAAGAAAGCTATATCCCTAACCTTAACCATAACCAGTTAATACCTTATCTGAATCTTAACCTAATCACAACTCTAATCTTGGCCCTAAACTTGACCACTCCCTCCAAAATTAGGTTCTGCCTCTTTGTGATCAGGTTTTGGTCAGTGTTTATGCCAGAAAAGGCCCTAAAGAGCTAATGAATGCAAATACCCACGCACATATTATGTATACACACACTTTTACAACCATTGTAAGGATAAAGTTTCGCAAAGTTCAAAATAACAAATTAGACTACTTGCATCATGATTTATTTGATAATTAATTTTATTTGGTTCATATATACAAGAAATTAAAACAAAATACATTACTTTTTTAATATGTAACAAGTAGCCTATTATGTTGGTCTATGGGTGAAGCACTTGACCATTTAGTAATGTCTTTAGTAGTCCCTTATTAATTAGTAATCTTATTATTATTATAGGAGGCAGGAAGTCTTGACTAGCGTGTGATACTGTAATGTAACAAGTTACTTTATAATTGCAGGAAATTTGTAATGTACTGAGTTACTTTTAAAAGACATGTTTCTCAACACTGGTTACAGCGTGAGGAAAGAAGGCAATGAAAAAGCATAAAACTTTAATTCAAATTTCTTTTTGACAGATTGTGACATCATTGGTAAAGTAAACGGAGTGTGTTTCACGTACTCTAAAGAAGGCCGTCCCAGTGGAGAGGCATTTATTGAGCTGAAGACAGCAGAGGATTTTAAGAATGCTCTTGCCAAAGATCGTAAATACATGGGACATCGATACATAGAGGGTGAGCAACAATACAATCATAACAGAGTAACAATTGACCTTAATTAACAGATTTGTTAATTGTCATCTATTTTCCTGTTTTAATTGAGTTTTTCTTTAAATCATTTCTGCACAATGTGATGATTACTTAAAATCTGTGTCATAGCTTTCCTGTACAGATTTTCTTAGATATTTTCATGTGTATGAATAATGGTCTCATTAAGAACTTGTTTTTAAAAGGGGTGTCACGATTCTTCAAATTCTTGATTAGATTTGATTCTCAATCTTTTTTTCCTCTCTCTCCGTGCAGATGGGTCTGCCATTGTTAGTCTTGTCTTGAGTCTCGAATCATTGGTTTTATGTCATGATTAGCTCATTTAATTTTTTTTAAATTCCCATTTCGATTTTCTACATGGTGTCATGAGTGATATATTGTCCATCATTTGTTTGTAATGTACCACACTAAGGTCTTATTGTCAAATTTAAAGAATTTATTAACAATATGAATGTGTCAATAACCAGTCAGTTGAAAACCAAGTGTAAAAAGAAAAGAAGTAATAGTCATGTAGGTCTGTGTTGCTCTGAAGGTCCAACCATCTGTTGTTAAGGCCATTACATCTGCACTAACCTCCAATAACCTCATCATACATGAAAGGGCAGCACCTTTGTAGTAAGATGCAACCTGCTTGTTATTTTGTTATTTGTTATTTTGGTTTCAGTATGCTCATTAAATGTTTAAACCCAGGGTTTTCCACCACTGAATAAGGTTGCTTGTCTGATGCTACAAACACACCTATAGCACTAGTTGGGGACTAGTTTTTTCATGTCTATCTCTTTATGATATATGTGGAGATGCCCTGTGCTTTCCTACACGCACATATCTTACACACTGTGGTTTTCTTGTTGACAATGCGAATGTTCTCAGCAAAATTAATGGCAAGCGTAAAATATTTGCACGCTAGTGATTACAGAGAAGCGGGAAGGGGTTTGAGTTCAGTTGATATGTCGCCCAAATCAGTAGCTGTCGTGGTTACCATTCATTGGCAACAGCTTCCGGTTAGCAGAAGGAGGTAATGTGTAATCGTACTACACTGGCTACAACCACAACACTGTTTTTGCCCCCTCTAGCACGTCTGCAGGATGTCACACTGGGGACGTGGTTAAATTGTTGATTCCATCTTTGCTTTCAAAGGTTGAGATTGTGACGTTGTTTCGATCAGTATTTGATTTACAATCAAGATCATGACACCCCTAGTTTTTAATCATAAGGTTTAGTTGTCCTTTTACTTGACATAGTATTACTATAAACTGTTGATGTGTTTGTTATCCTATGTCTGTCTTTTGTATTTGAATCAGTTTTCAAGTCAAACCATAGTGAAATGGAGTGGGTGCTGAAACGAAGTGGTCCTGCTGACTATGACAGCTGCAGTGGTTGCATGCTGAGACTTCGAGGCCTGCCCTTTGGCTGCAGCAAGGAGGAGATTGTTCAATTCTTCTTAGGTACATGAACACCTCTAATTATGTACTGACAGCACAAATTAATTCGATGGATAGTTTTTGCAGACACTATTTACCCTGTGTTAGGTCTTTTTTTTTTACTGTCAACACAGTATAAATACAATGAAATTATTATCCATGGTTAAAAAATGTTTCAGTATTTTTGTGACGTAAGATGAAAATACACACATACAAATGTGAAGTGATCACTTCACATTTACAGGTCTCTTTTTTTAAAAAAAAATGCAATTGGATTAAGAAATGTATAATGTAAATGTATATCATGGGAAAAACTCTGCTAGTACTGCTAATTGCACTTTGAACTCTTTGAACACATAGTGGATCAGCCTCAAAAGCACATGAAAACAATCTTCTCACAGTATTTATTTCTATTTAGTATTAGTATTTACTAAAGTCACTATATTTACATCTGACCCTGAAGTAGGATAACATATCTGAATGTGTGTGTCGTGACCCAAAATTCTAATGTATGTTTGTTCTTATAGTTTAAGCATAGATGTACTGTATTAATGAAGGCTACATCCATACTACTACATTTTCATTTCAGTGCCACATACAGGCCTGGCATATGTACTACAGCATTTAGAGTCATGTTGTGGGTTTCATGTGGATGAAAACTTCATGGCAGAAAACTTTTTCAAAACATCAAAGAAAAAGACTATTTTTTGTTCTTTTTCTGTGGGGGGTAGGGCCTAAAATTCAGCCTTGGATTTTTCAAAGGAAACAGGCTGCGGTAGTGCAGACATTAGGAGTATCTGGAGCAAAATATATTTATTTTCAAAAATGGATTAGTGTGGATGTAGCCTAAATTGTCTCTGTAATGAACTGCTAGTATGTTTCCAATCACCATTAAGTACATTTCCTGGCTCCTAAAGAGCATTTTTAATATGACTGAATGGGCTGGGCTGGTTTGGCTAAGGGAGACTGTCCTGTGACACTGATCTGGGGTCAGTACTGTGAAAAAAGAATGTAAAATCTTTGCTTCTATTACACACCAAAGCTTAGAGCTGCATCATACTTAACCGTATTCTCTGCCTGCAGAGAGCCACTCCACATTTACATATGTGTATAAAAGCCCACAGTTCAGTTCATACTAAAACAAAGGTCCTCTGCAGTCTTGCATGTCACATGTGCATATTTGATCTCTTATGTAATTTAAACATCAGTATTCGCTCACCAAGAGTAGTTCTTCTTTTTTATGTCCTATTTTTAAAACATGGAGTTGCTATGTGTGGGTACCAGTGGACTTCTTTAAATAACCTTCAAGTTACTTCTTTGTTGGCTCTTTTGACCCAAAACAACAGCACATCATCAACTGACCTTGAAAAAGTGCTTTGCTACAGGGAATTAAAATGATGAAATTTATATCACCCTAGTGCACATCTGTGCACATGCAGATGCAAAAAGTATAACTCAAACCTTATACTGACTCCAGGCCAGTGTTTGTTCTGTTCCCTTGCTGAACACTTTGTAAGTGTATATTGTCTGACATGCCTCTTTCTGAATGCAGTCTCACAACATATTACGGCTGTTGTTAATTAGCTGTCATGATGTATATCCTTAATCCACAAATGCTCGTGATGCATTGGGTGTTCTATTTATTCTATATCAGACTACCAACCAACCTATGCATTTAACACAAGCAAATCCAGTTGCCTACAGCTTACTATTGAAGATGTCTATGACCTGGATGAGTGAGAACCTTCACAGACATGACCTGTGTATTTGTGTGCTTGGGTTAAAGGGTTGAAAATCGTGCCAAATGGGATTACTCTGCCAGTGGACTACCAGGGGAGGAGCACAGGGGAAGCCTTCGTGCAGTTTGCCTCAAAGGAGATAGCAGAAAAGGCTCTGGGGAAACACAAGGAAAGAATAGGGCACAGGTGGGACAGATGGGAATGGGATGGGCTGGACTGGGTTGGGATTCTTTTGTAGTACTTAATGGGTGGTCATTATTAGATTAAGTGTGTTATTAATGGGGAAGGTTGAATGATAAACAATGGGTTGGTGTGCTTAAACAATTTAGATAAAATGGTAAATTAATTGTATGGGGCATGTAATCAATTGAAATGCTAATGGGTTGGGTTTAATGGGTTCATGTGTTTATGTATTTATGTCTAATTGTGGTGACATGTTGGAAAATGCAATGAGAGGTCATGTATCTAATTTGATCAGATTTAATTTGATGCCAGATTAGGAGGTGTTAGGATTGGGATTTTATATTCAATTGTGCTGTAACATTTTGGCGTATTCATTCATTTTTATTGTAACCTCCTTTATCTATTTCATACATGTATTATCAAAGATAATTTACAGTTAAAAAAGGGGAGCATAAGTATAAAAGTATAGCAGAGAACAGTCAAGGCACCCTCCACCATTGAAGCATTTCTGCTGTGCTAAATCACTGCAACAGTCAGTATAACACCTTCAGTACCCATATGATTTTCCTTAACGTGTAACAAGATGTGTCAGTGGTCTAGAAATCAAGTTCAGCCCTAAGCCCAGCTAATGGTTAGTTTTGTTGAGGTGGTTCAGTCATTCACACTAATTAAATCACTCATCAGAAATATTGGTGTATGTTTGCCTTCACTGTTCATCATATCTTTAGCCACTGTGACTCCTTAACCAGACCTCTGCCCCGTACATCCAATGGGCCCTTTATATTTCAGGTATATAGAGATTTTTAAGAGCAGCCGTAATGAGATCAAAGCGTACTACGACCTGCCTCGACGAGGGATGGGAGCCCAGAGACCGGGACCCTACGACAGACCCATGATGACGACGGGCCCCAGAGGAGGGTTTTTCGGACCTGGAATTGGTCGTGGTGGGACTCTGATGAACACCATGAGGAGTGGGGGAGGTTATGGAGGAGGTAAGGATGTGGAAACATTTGGTTCCAGTCACATGTGATGCTGCAGTTTCACCACTGTTTGATGGATATCAGAAAATCATGACATTGAATTAGAGGAGGATGAATGAATGAATGTTAATGTTGAACTCAGTTTTAGTTGCATTCATGAGTATTTTTAAACAATGCTGACAGTCAAATAATTTCTTTGTTAGTTTTGTGAAAGGAAAAGTATATACAATTTATCAGCAAAGCAGTCAATACACAAAGTCACTTAATAGTTAATGGTGGGTGACTATGAGCTCAATTTAATAAATAAAAAAAAATGCTTGTATATTTTTTGTTTGTTGTGTTGAACCTGCAGAATTTTTGCCATTCATTCACCTGAGCTCCAGTTGTTATGTTTCCACGTGTCTTAATTAGCATTCCTTCCTCTGTTGGTCTGTGTTTGTCCGTGTGTCCAGGTTACAGTGGCTTTGACAACTACAATGGTTTCAACAACTACTGTTTTGGAAACGGCATGTTTGATGAGCGAGTGAGAGGAGAGAGGGGAGGAAGAGGTAAATTCTAACATCTGATCACCCTCTAGAGTGAAGCCCGAGTTGGGGATTGTGTTTGTAGTTGAACTCTTCTTCATGTCCAAATAGCTGTCAGTGAATTAACTCATCTGGGGAAAAAAGAAAAGAAACAAACTTGAGGGTAATAGCAGCCTGGAAACAGTATCTTTCTCTTCAAAGCCTTTAAAACACATGAACGTAAACTAGAAGGTTGTGGAAAAGAGGGCTGTGATTACAGCTTTGCAGATATTGACAACATAATGTCAGAATACAATCATAATTGTGCCCTAACTGAGCAGTTAAGTCAGTGACGGACAGATAAGCCAGTGATTTTTATCTGAACAAAATTATTGGTCATGTTTAATACAAATTTTTTCCACTCTTCTACTATTGAACCTATCAGGACTTGAGAAGGATTTCAACAAGTGCTGTAAAAAGTGTTTTAATAATCAGTTATGGACTCTAGCTCAATTTGCATAACAACATTTCAAAGCTTGCTACACTGGGCTACTGTTTTCCAATATTTGCATTTATTAACAGTTTTTAATTTCATTCATTTTGGAATCAATGACTCTTTATACACCTAAACTTTTTAGGACTGAGTAAAGCAATTGTAAGCATTTTTTAACACTTAGTGACTGTTTAAATCATTCATATTTTACAATGGTTAACAACACATTTACCTTTGGGTTGACCAAGTCAGAAGAGGTTTTATCACCTTCAGCATTTGTAAAGCAGTTGGTTTGTATATTAAACTTATAATTTCCACCATTAACGCTATGACTAGTTCATCTTTTTAAAAAAAAAAAAAAAAAAATAGTTAATAACTTAAGAAAGAACACCAACAACCATAATATCATTTCATACATAACTTTGTTTTGTGTCTCATACATCAGTAAAGGTTGTGTTGGTAATCTGTGACTTCACATGTGTGTGTTTTGGCTCAGGAATGGGAGGCCATACTTACGGCAGTCAAGTTGATGCTGGCTCAGGCTTTCACAGCGGCCATTTTGTTCATATGAGGGGTCTGCCTTTCCGTGCCACAGAGGGAGACATCGCAAAGGTAAGAACACACACAAACACACACACAGAAACCAGTTCGTTTTATAATTTCTCTCTTTGGTTTCAACCCAATAAATTCTCTGAATGTTTAAAAAAAAGTCTTAAATTCTCTTTATGAAAGTCTGGAATATTTACCTCTTCTTTCAAGCAGCGGACAGTGCTGTTAGCTGTAACTTTGTGAATGTTGACATATGAACTCAAATTGGGATTATCATGGCAGTAGAGTCTTTCTCTCTGCTCCATCAGACCTGTTGGTGCAGTCACCATTGTTCACTGTTGCACTTCAGTTGAAGTTTGATTTAAGTTCATTTGTCAATTTTTTTTCTGCTTATTTGAGTCCAAGATTAAATAATCTCATTAATTGTATTATTAGGGTTAATTTACTTTTATTGCTGTAAAATGTAAATCCTAAAATGTCAACCATATAATATGTGAACCCTCTCTGTTTCTGTGTTTTTCTGTTTCTGTTGTTTTCATGCTGTATAATGTTGGTAAGCAAGACCATTACAATGAGCTGCTACCTTTGAATAAGCACTGACTGTTGGAAGTCATGAAGAAAAAAAAAAAACACAAAGTGACCAGATGGACATGATGTTTGTGTGTCTGCTTGTTCATGTGCATATATCTGTGTGTACACGTCTGTTCTTTTTTTTTTTCTTCATGTAGTTCTTCTCGCCTTTGAATCCACTGAGGGTTCACATCGATGTGGCTCCTAACGGCAAGTCAACAGGAGAGGCAGATGTGGAGTTTCGCTCCCATGAAGATGCCGTGGCAGCCATGTCCAAAGACAAGAACCACATGCGTATGTCTGTTTAGTTTTTTTTCTTCTTCATTTCGTCTGTTTGCACTTTTTATGCTATATTATGAAATGTGGTTCAGTTCTAATGTTTAAGACCATTAAATGGTTCAAGTTCAAGCCAGATACTCACCGTCACTGGTGATGATAATAGAAGGAAGAACATATTTTAACCACTTATCAAAGGGTCACCTAATAACATCTATACCTGTGTAAGTATATGATTTCTTACCCTTGAACAACCATTCCTCTGCTGGTAAACTTAAGTTTGCAAACCATTCACTCATCCTACCAAAGTCTATAGAGAAAATCATCAGTTTTACCAAATGGCAGACAGGAGTTGTTGATCCTCTGATGCCTCTATCATTAAGAAATCATTTGAAAGCTTTCATTCAGATTTACCCAAGTGACGTGAACTCACCAAACAAGGCTGCAGTAGATCTGCAGCCCCTGAGTCCATGTGGGCTAAAAATGTTGACTTTTAATTTGGACTTTTGTGTAGGAGAGAAACCAGCTTACAGACTTCCCTTTCCAGTCAGAGAAAAAGGCACACGTTTTTCAAAATTCTCTTACATTTTAAACATTATTCAAACATCTAATTGGTAAAACAAGAAAATAATCAACAGAGTAATTGATTATTAAAAAATCCCTAGAATCAGTACCTCTTACAACCACACATATCAAGAAACCTCAACTACCCCAAAATACTGTAGGTGAAGTAGATACAAAAAATAAGTGTGCAAGTGCCTGTAACATGAGTATTTGAGATGTTGCAGATATGGACTGGTAACCTGGTCAATTTAATTTACAAACAGAAATGACAAAAACACAGGTTAGTAAATAATGTGATCTTTTCTCCACAGAGCATCGCTATATTGAGCTGTTCCTCAACTCAACGGCCAGTGGAATTTCTGAAATGAGTGAGTTTTCATTCAAGCAGTTTTAAGTTTGAACACCATTGACAAACTGCAAGAACACACAGAACCACAGGAGAAGTCCGACATAACAAATAACAGAAGGATAATAACAGATCAGTATCACCTGATAAGAGTCGAGTCATGGTTACATTATAGGAAAATCTGTGATTAAAATTGGTCTGAATGCTGAAAATTGCTGTCTCCCCATAACCTAAATACAGTGGCCATTTTAATAACTTTAATCATCATAAAAATGTTCTTGTACATTTAAATTTTAATTAATTTAAAATGTAATATCAGATATCGGCAAACACATTTTTATGTTTGTTTATTTTCAACGCTGAAAAAAATGTATACATCTGACCTGAGAATGTTAATTTTACTCTAAAAGACTAAATGACCTCTGTATTGGGCACAGGGGAAAACATTAATATCACGTACGGCCTAAGCACTCCCAGTTTATCGGCTAAGAGTCCATAATCATGCTCCTCTGCCATCATCCTATCTGCCATCTTGATGACAAGATCTCGTGCCGACTCCTGACTTGTCATGTGGTTCTGTGTGATTTGGAGAACGTCTTGTTCCACCCACCAGAAGTTCTGCCCATCTTGCCCTCTGTAGACACAAGCCTTTATTTTACTTCAATGGATGTGTCATTTCAAACCCATTTCAGGTCGTGGCAGCGGCGGCGGTTACTATAGTAACTCAGGAGGCGGTGGAAGCTCGCGGAGCAGCGGACTGCGAGGTGGATACTGATGATGTCATCCCGCTCCTCCCACCCATCCTGGTGTTTGTCTCATTTCTCTTTAGGCCACATTTACTCAGGTTAAATTTCCAAGCAGGAAAGCTGATACAAAGTCACTCATTTTTTTACATTAGAGCTGTTGCTGCAACCGTGGGTTCAAAGTGTGTCGTCACCTTCAGTCAAACAAACCAAAAATGACCTTAACAGGCACTTCTCAATCCATTCCTTAAAGCAAATGAAGAACAAAACAGCATGTCAACGTTAAAATGTTGCAGCTGTTGTAGGTGCTGAACATTGTAGTCTGTTTTAATTTTTTTTAGACGGGATATTGTTATATAGTTTTTTTGTTGACTGTTTGTAATAATCAAACACTTGTTTTGTTTTCCAGTTTTTACAGGTTATAGTGACTTAATTTGGCATCATTTTAATTTATGTTGTTAAATGTCTTGCCTGTTGGCAGACGATGTAAGTCAATGCAGATGCGGGGGTTGTGAGTTTTGTCACTTTGAATCCAGCCTTTTCACCAGAACACAGTTTTGGCTTGAATGATATGTTCAGGTGAATGCTGTTCTTTAAGGAGACTCTACAGCGAGAGGCAACCTCAAAAACAACCGTGAGTAAGACATTTTATTTAATCCATCAGTTCTTGTGGAAAAATATTTAGTTTTAACCATCACTAATTTAACCTGATTTCTAATCAGCGTTCCTGCTTTGAAAGTTTTGATAAATGTGAGCTGTTTTTTTTTTTTTTTAAATGAATGTTTTCACAGTTAATGATAGTTTAAAAGTAAATTGAATATTATATTCCACTCTCAAAGAGTGGAAGTGAAATAAAGTCTATATTTGAGCTGTAAGATAGCTTATGCAGCTGTTGTACATTTTGCCTAATAAATTTTATATTTAATTCTCCTCTCGTCTCCCCATCTGTGGCACAACCACTCAAGTATATGTTTTATAGCTGCAAAGATTAATTGATTAGTAAATTGCCAATCAGCTTAATAATAAATGAGTTTTTATCTGGTTTCTTTGCTCCAAATAACAATAAAATTATAATAATTTGAGAACATAATTTTGAGGTTTGGGAAACACTGATCAAAATTTTATAAATCTAAGAACTAAGAAGAAAAATACCTAAAAAAAAAAGATAAAGATAAAGAAAAAGTTAAATAAAATAATTTGTTGCAGCCCAAATATGTTAAAGATTTTTCTGCACATGATTGTGTACAATGGAGAAATAAAATCTTTTCTGCTGGTTTCAGTTTAACAAAAAAAAGAGTTGCCTACAGTGGAATTACGGCAAACGACACAAACCATTCAGTCAGTAACTTGATTTAATCTTAATCTGTTATGCAGTCAAGGCAACATACCGTTGGCAACAGGCAGGATTGAGTTAGCAGAAGGGCCACAGTGATTATCAACATGTACATTCAATATACAGACTGTATTAACACTGTACAAGTCCCACTGAAAGCTGGGACACGTGTAAGAGTGGCGCTGTACAAAGAGTTTCAGGCCTGGGTGCAGTTCACAAGCTTTTCTGCATCACACACTGTAAGACAAACTTGTGATAAATATTTGAAATGAGGGGAAAAACAACCCATTCAACCCAGGCCTCTTCTTAATTCTTTATAGGAATTAATACTTTAAGTTTTTTTTACAAAAATCCCCATGTTTACAAGTAAAAAACCAGAAAGTGCAGTGGAACTCATAACCAGTCACTGCAGAGTGCATTCTTTTCAGTCAGTGGCATAAGTTTGCAGACACACTTCACATGCCTTAGTAAAATAAACAAAAATGCTTTAGAGTTTCGAATGTTGCTCCATATCAATGGAGGAACACTCAAATGTGAAATGTGGTCCTTCTACAACATCGCTATCCGCACAGACTGTCCAACACTGAACAAGTTTCCTCTACTTCTCAAAGTAAAATGAAATTAAAACACAGAACAAATCATAAATACTTTAAATTAATCTATATTACAGGTCATGTTGGACTGAAAAGCTTGGCATCAGCCATTAATTTGACACTGAATTGGTTAAGTAATGACTTGGTCACTCGTTATCAAATGGCACTTTTCCCTCATACAGCTCTAGCACTACTCGTTTGGTATCAGGCACATCATTTTCCATTACTTAGGTAACACCTCAATGTGGACGGGGTCGTCATATCGCGGCCTTTTGAAACTCTTCACTGTCACTAAACACACCAGTGTTTACGCCTCTGTTAACTATTGATATTTTAGAAATTTTCCTTGCTAAATGTTAGAGATTAACACGGGGTGTTTATGTCTTTTTTAAGCGATCTAGAGTTTGGAACTGTTCGGTTTGATTCTTGTTTCGGGCGTCGTGCTCATGGCTCAGTGACGACATTCTCTGACCAATCAGTGGCCAGCACTCTGTTGAAGTCACATTTTAGTATCAGCTCAGCTCAACAGAGCAAGGACTGAAAAAGCACCAGCTAATATCCCTAATGTAGAAGCAAAAAAACCAAAAACAGTCGAGATAAGTAGTGCTAGAACTGTATAAAGGAAAAGCACCAATAGATCTGATGTTGGCACTCTCGGTCCTTTCAGCAGCATCGTCTGCACTAGTTACTCAAACTGTGAAACGCCTTTAATCCAAAGTTCCTCTTGGCTAGTGTTATTGTTATTGATGGTTGTTATCTACTCCTCTCTATAAACACAGGACTCATTTTGGCAACATGTAGGTAATAGTGACATTTACACTGACACAAATAAAACTGACGTTTGAACTGTGGTCAAAGAAGTTCTATTCATGTTTCCTCTAAAATAAATGCAATTGGATGAAACATGAATTGACAAATAATTCATATTGTGGCACATTAATTAATACAAACTTGAAGTTTAAAGTTGGATTCAACCTGTCAGTCTTTTGTGTCATCCGCTCTGAAAATGGAGTGCTTTTTAAACCTGACTCAACAGTATCAAGTCGACCATGGATTGAGTATATATTATATAATCTCATTTGTGCTGCCGATAGTTTGAAACCTGACACACACATCTCTGCATTAAGCTGCAGCAGCACAGTTTCACTTTCGCTTCGTTGTAAACTTGATTTTTCTCTTTTTAACTATCCCGCCTTTTGTGGCCTTATGCAAGTCCAACACTTAAATTAAAAAGGTCATTAGTCTCTAAATTTACATCAAATAAGTGGTTTAATTCGTAACCGCTTCAAATTTAGTGGCTTTAGTGGCCGTGCTCAGACCTGGTATTAACATCTGTCCTCAGTGATTTCATCACATGTGGAAATAAAAAGTGTCCTGGCTGCGTCTCCTGTGATTGGACCTGAATCCCTGTATTCAATATACACTGACACGATATCTGTTTGGATCGAGGTTTTTAAGGAGTTTGACTGAACGGATATGACTGCAAATGAATAATACTGCGAAACCAGTTTCTGCACACTCGCAAATGTGAACAAATGCGTTCCATTTTCAAACCATTTTGGTGACTGGACACGTTCAGGAACAAGTGGGAGGGTTCAAATCTGAACTGAGCACAGTCTGAACAAAACTGGATCAATGTGGACGCATGCTAATACCAGGTCTGAACAGGGACTCACAATTATCATTTCCAACTCCTCAGTTATGAACTGACTACTACGATGTTTTTGTGCCACATTGTTCTCTGTTTTGTACACGCATACTGTAATACACTAGGTTATATTTATCACATATTATTATTTTAATAATATATACTGTAAACTTGTCTGTGGCTTTAAATTACCGTGTTCTACATGTCATCAATTTAATTTTTTTTTATCCTATTTTATTTCTGTTATTTATAGATTCATTTAAACCATCATCATGCTGTTTTACTTTGGAATGGTGTGCAGTATCAGCCTGAATATTTTTAACTGCAACATCAGGATGGATTCGAGATATATTTTTCCTCAACTGTTTTTCACTGAAGGCTGCACTGAGGGAACGCTGTAAAAAAAAAAAAATTGACTAAATCAAGTGGAGTTCCCCAAATGTCAAACTGGATTTCAACAATATTTCCGGTTACTTTTTACCGTTCAGTGTGTGTCACATGGTTCAACTCTACCTGATTCAGTCAGTATTTTTTACAGCGTAAAATCTGCCGATGAGATAATTCATAGGCAGTCAGACAGTCAGTCATGATCATTTGTAACAGTGTGTTAACTGAGTAAGTGCACAGTCAGCTTTGTGTGAGCGCACAGTGTTGAAGCATGTGCGCGCAGACAAGGTGTGCACATGCAAAACAAACTTGTGCACGCTGAACAATGTGGCACAAAACGAAACGGAACAGTGACCTGGTCGAAGCGCAAACGCAGGTCTGATCGATTAAAGACTCTGAGGTGACTGGGTTTTTTAAACTTGCAGTTAGGCCAAGTCAAGTGTTCTTCACATCCGTGCACGTGTTCCATTCGTTCCTAGCAGCAAACACTGTTCAGGTAGCTTAGGAGAAGGGTTTGGTCTTACAGAGGGACAGGAGAGTGTGATGTGTCCGTCCTCCTGACCGCAGCCTGGGACTCGCTCACGTCGGATTGGACGAGCATCGTTGGAGGAGGAGGGCGTGGCACGTGTCACACACTCGGACCGGTTTTGGCGACGCCGGCAGAGGAAGCTCATTGTCTGAGCAGCTGTTACAGAAAATCTCTCCGCAGTTTCTACAGTGGTGCTGCAGACAAAGACGCACACACGGTCATAAACACAGTGAGTACTGAACGAGCTGTTGTTTTTTTAAGCAAATTTACCGTTAATTCTATCATAATTCTATTTTTCTTTATGGGTTTGAAATTTAAATGAGTTAGAATTTTGCCGGAAAATGATATCATTCACATATATAATTTACAGTGTTAATTGTGATGGCTGATACAGTACCAGTTACAGTAAAAAAAATAAAATCTGCTTCTACACTTGATAATACAGTCCTCCTTTTTCAAGAAGCTAAGGTTCTTATTTCAGTAAATTATTTCAACACCAGACTCATTCAATATATAGAGCAAATTCAATTAAAAAAAATATTAAATGTATTCTATCATATTTAGCATAGAAATTTGTGACTTGCAGCAAAATACCTTTATTGTGAGGACACAGAGAGCTGACGATTCTTCGTAAATCACGTCAGAGTGACCTTCATTTTTGACCTTGGACTAAAATCTATTCAGTTAATCTCTTGAGTGACTGTTTCTGCCAAATACCTCAGATACTGTTTTGAGGCAAAACCCTGTTGTAAGACTTTACAGACCTTGAAATGTGAAGAAACTGTCCTTGTTTATCTGCTATATTAATGAAAGGATAACCAAATATCTCAGCCTACAACTGTCACTTAAGATTTACATGTGCAAATAGACTGCAGGGAACTACTTGAGTAAGGAAGCTACAGATCATTTCTGAATGAAGTTGAGACAAGAAATGTACTTGTGTTTTTCTCAGTACGAGTGTGATACTGAGAATATTTAAGAATATTTGTTACACAGTAGATGCATTGTTTTATGGCAGTAAACAATCACAACAACACTTTAAAACAAAGATTTAAAAATGTAAAATATAAAATATGATGGCATTGATATTGGTAGATGGTGATGTTGAATTTTCAAAAAGAAAAATACAGATTTGCAACACTGACCTTTCTTCTCGAGATGGAAAACTCCTTCTCACAGAGTTTACAGTGGCTGGCGTCCTTGTCCTTCAGCCAAACCTGTCCCCCCTGAAACAATGATGATGACACACATCAAATCCCAGCACAACACAACGCCAGTAACTGAAGTTCCTCCAATAAAACCTTATCCAAGTAAAAATGCTGCTGCTTCACCTGAAGAGCTTTGTTGGCTTCTTTGATGTCCTCAATCTTCAGTTTGGACCTGATGACAGAAAAGGACAGGACAGTGAAGCAGCTCATTTCCATGGTAAAAGCTCGATTAGTTGTCTCAAAAACTACAAACTTGTTTCATTCTCAATTCGTTATATTTGTAATTCAATTTGTTATATTAACGACATCCAGAACTCATACATTATATTAATGTACATCCCCCAAAGCACACACCCCCCCCCCCCCCCCTGCACACTACCACCTGCACTGGTCATGTAAATACATTGAGTTTCATTTTTATGTATATAATTTTTCTTCTTTATATAGTTTTTAAGTTTCTAATGCTATGTGTTTAGGTCTGCTTGTGTGTTCATGTTTATATTTATGTAGGCACCGTCAAATCAAGACAAATTCCTTGTAATGCAAATTACTTGGCAATAAACCTGATTCTGATTCTGATTTGTATGGATGAGAAATATATGGGACTTTTCTGATGAAGGAGATTTTACTTAAGAAGTAAACAACCTTATTTCGTTTAGGAAAGAAAGTTTTATCTCGGCAGGTCCAGTGTGTAACATTTTACAGGTTTTAGTGGCAGAATATGAATATACTAACCTTAAGTATCGGTTTGTATAAGTGAATGATTGCTTTAAAATAAAAATAGTTTGCTCTTAAGGCCAGGGCCTTTCTTTAACCTTCAAAGAGGCTGCCATCTTGTGACGCCATGTTTCGACAGCAGCCCGATCAGACAAAGCACTGGATGTGTGTGTTTCATGCTTTGAAGCAAACATGTCTGTATGCAAACATAGAACACAGAACATCCTTTCTGTGAATAATCACTAATTTAAATCGTCAAAGTCTATAAAATACGGCCTATGATCACCGAACATTACGTTCACCAATTCAATAAAAGGTCATACTATTTAGGATAAAAGTTGTGATGCACCTTGTTGAACAGTGAATCAGGCATAATGGATCTTACATTGGACATCGAGCCAATCTTCTGTCCAACTGTTTATAACCACCCCCCCGATCCTCACACACAGAGAACATACTGAACGTACTCGCTGAGTTTGGAGCCCAGTTCCTCCAGAGCTTGTTCTTGGTCTTCACAGATCGTCTTCAACTGAATGTTTTCTTCGTGGAGACGATGAAACTCCTGGGCAAAAAAAAACATTTAATATACAACAATAACATACACATGATAAGTTTCTGTCCCTCCCCCTCTCTCTCTCTCTCCTTACTTTTTTTAGTCCGTTGATCTGCAGCGCTTCTGTGCTGAGCTGAGCCACCGTCTCTCTCTCTCGGTCCAGATCGTTCTGTAAAGTTTGTCTCCACTCCCTCTCTATCTTCAGGTCCGTCTCCAGCTGCTGCCTGCAGGAGCAACACAAACACAAGTGTGAGGACAAGAAAGACCAACAGAGAAAAGGAGAAACAGCAAAGTATCCAAGGACAAACGTAGACCAGGTTTTTTCAGTCCTGCCTGAAAAAAGATCAGACAAACCTTCTGACCTCTTTAAAATAAAAGTTTTTAAAAAGGAATTTTGATTTTACTAGATCACAGCTTTAATTGTTTATCTTATTGAGTAACTGTTTCATTCATTTTCTTAACAATGTGAACATTTTACACTTTTATCTATTTATTTTCATTTTCTTCTTTTATTTTCTAAAGCACTTTGTAACCAAGTACATGTTTATTAAGATATTAAAGCACAATGTAATTCACTTCACTTGACCTCACAGGCACTTGATCAGGTCCACATTAGGGCTGCGACTAACAATTATTTTCACACATGATGAATTAGATGAGCAACCGTTTGGTCCATAAAATGTTGAAAAATGTAGGCCAGTGTTTTTCACACCTCAAAATGATGATGGTCTTAAATGTCTTGAAGTAAATAATCAGAAAATATTCACCTAAGAAGCTGAAAAAAATCTGTGAACTTCCAATTAAGCGATTATAAAATTAGGTAATGATTCATTTTGTAATTGATTAATAAACTAATCGCTGCAGCCCTAGTCCATAAAGTAAAAAAAAAAACAATAAAATAAGTAACAGAGAGAATAAATATCATAAATTACAGTGATTATAGCACATACAGACATGTGTTGCAATATTCCTACAAACAAGAGGATTGTGATTCGTTCTTGGTCAGCTGACCGATACATTTATTGATAAAATGTGTATTTGTTTTAAATGTTAAATTTGCTTTCAAAGCAAAAGCAACTGCATAAAAATACATGTATAATTTGGATGTTTGTTTCATGTTGCACCTTCTCAGTGTATCATGTTTGTTTCTATAAAACACAATAAAATGCTTTTTAATTTACAGATTTACTTTGACTCATTAAGATTAATGTCGTTGCCGTTGCAGACATCAACTGTCACCACGGGTTGCACAGATGTTATGTGTGTGTGTGTGTGTGTGTGTGTGTGTGTGTGTATGAGTGTACCAGTCTGCAGGTACTTTTTCCTTACAGTTGTCTCTCTTTGTGCTCGATCTGCCGCTGCAGGCTGTCGGCCTTGTTGGCAAAGTCCAGCTTGAAGCGTCTGGTTCCCTCCTCGGCTGAGGTTCGGTGCCTCTCTGCCTCCTGTAATCTGCATCATTATAACCAGGGACAAACTCAGGACCAAGGAGAGAAAAAACTGGAGGGTGGTGGGGGGAGGTTGGCTGAAGGAGTGAAGGCTGAGGGTGAATGGAGAAAGATGGCGTTGTAATTTGCACTATTACAACACCAGAGTGAAGTTTACAACAGCAGGGATGAGAGGTGAAGCATGAGGGTTTCAATAAAAAGAAAAAAATATATATGAAGGGAAGATGAGTTGAAAATAAAGACAAGTGATAAAAACAATTACAACAATCTAAAAGTAAGTGAGAGGAGAACAAATGAAGAAAACTGACTGAAAGCAGCATCTTAGAGCAGAGGGAATTAAACGGTGGGATCACCAGCCCAACCGCACGTTGGAACAATTCCATGAGGAGGTTGCAAATGTGGAACATTCTAATATTTGGCCATCTTTTTTCAATTTATTGCTTATAAATTCCTACAACCAACCGTCACATACGCTACATGGACAAAAATAATGGGACGCCCGACTATATCGCAGTACTTTAATATAGTGTTGGTCCCCCTTTTGCAGCCATAACAGCTTTCACACTGCTTGGAAGACTTTTCTCTGTTTCAATGGGAATTTGTGCCCATTCATTCGGTAGAGCACTGATGAGGCAGTCGGGCACTGATGTTGGAAGAGAAAGCTGTTCTAGTTCGTCCTAAAGCTGCTCGATGGGGTTGAAGTCCGGGCCAGTCACGTTCTTCCAAACTCGTCAAACCATGTCTTGATAGTCGTTGCTTTGTGCACTGGGGCACAGTCACGTTGGAAGAGAAAACAGCCTTCCTCAAACTGTCGCCACAAAGTGGGAAACATAGCATTGTCCAAAAGGGGCCTAGTCCAAAGCCTGATTAAAACAAGCGAAATTCAATACTTAACAGGTTAAAAAGTGGGACAATAAAAGACACAGAAACTAGGGCCGTGTCAAAGTCGTCTCTAACTTGGATGATAAGGGAACAAGGTCCGGATTATTGCAGAGAGAGAGCACAGGTCATCTTGACCCTTAGATATGGTCTCAAAGAATGGTGTTGGAGTTTGACTAAATGTATCAGCCCTAATAAGGTGCTCGTCAGAATCTGGAGTTCATGTCTGTACTGATCTGCCCTCAGTATATCCTTCCAACTTAACTCACCGACTCCAGAGATTTTATCATCGATCCCAAAGCCTTAGTAACAGAAAACTCTCCAACACACATCATCAGCAGCTGAAATAAAGATCAATGATAGAGAAAATAAAAATATGAAAAGTTGGCTAAAAAAAAAAAAAGAAAATCTCAGATTGTGAGCATTTTACGATACATCTTCTTTTATTGCCATTCTATATCAGAGTTGGACGTTACCTTGACTTGATTTAAACATCTAAAATTATTGTCTTCCTTTTGATAAAACCTACTTTGTTGTCTTGTTTTCTTTTTTTTAAGCAAAGACTTAACTTGGGATACAAGATGAACGAAAAATGAAAATAAAATAAAAACTTTTTTGGAAAATATGCCAAATTATTGATCTATAAACGCAGAGGGAGGAACCTTGTTTCCAGGGTTTCTACTTTACTTGCCCATTATTGGACTAGAGATAGACTGATTTAAAAATCAGCAGTGGATTATTATTTATTAAATCTGCCAAATATTAAAAATATGCATAATACCTTTTTTCCTCAGAAACTTAATAAACATTGCTAAGATACTTTATTTTTATTTCAAATATTAAATATTTAGTTTATACATTATTTTTTTTATTGAAAATACTGTACATAACTGGACTGGAGTGCAGACATTAAATGAAGCTGAACTGAACTGAAGGTAAATGTTTAGAATTAAGATTAAGATTATTTGTGTCTCTTATACAAAAAATAAATCTAATGAACATCCAAACAAAACAGCAGTATCAGCTGTTAGTTAAAAAGTTAAATAATAGATACTGTTTATTTGTGACATCGGTCAAATATTGTTTACCAAAAAATAAATAAAAAATACTAAAGCAATTTCATGTCGGAATATCGTTTATCTTTATAGCATGTTTTGGGGGACAATTTTAAATAAAGTTTCACTGGTTAATCAGTTTAATTGAAATAGATCCACTCTGAACATGGCCAAACACTTAAAAAACCACAGCAATTTCAAAACATCTAACTTTATTTGTCATGGTGGTAAAAGACAGAAGTTGTGAGTTTTTATTCCTTTACAAAGTGAGCTGCAGAACTTTGAATGTGGAGTTAGAATAAGTAGATCGATTATTTCCTGATATTGTCACAAAAGTTGATAAATATGCCAAGACACGACACAACATCACATTCAGGATTCCTCAAAAGAAGCTTCAAGATCTCAGAGTTTAGTAGCAACACTTCTCACGGACTCTCAGCTTTCTGTTCTGCAGAAACCAAGCACACGAAAACTGCTGGTTCCACTGAGCGACTATAACAGGGATCTGAACCTCAAATGTCCTGGAGCCAATGAGTGTCTAGACTGGTCGGCAGGGGCCAGTGAAGTGGGGAAAAAACAACCGTTCAGTCAGGGTGGCCGATAAAATGTAATCATGAAATATCTTGAAGAAGATTCTCCCTTTTTAAAAAGGTACAGTTCACTGTATTAATCCTCTTAGACTGAAGTGTAGTGCGATTTCTGCTGTATATACTGCCCAAAAATCTTCAGTGTCCTGTTTAATGTCACAACCCAGTGACAACCAGCTACTGAGTGTCTATTATATGAGGTGAGGTACATACAGTAACCCAGTTTCCATCAAAATCTATCACAAATTTTAACCATATTTTTTTAAAAATATTCGTAAAAGAAATAACACATCTACTGCTGTTATTTTGTTCCGAGCAACAGCTGGGAGTGAGTCTGTTGAGATAAGCAGTAGGTAGCTCAAATTTCCAACTTCTGTTCACATTCAAAGGATAAGAAAGTGCAACTCGATAACTTTTATCCGTGTTTCCCAAATTTTCTATACTTTGTAACGACGGCACACAATCACTTAACACCTAATTCCATTTTGAATTGGTAAACAAATTATTTTAAAGAAATTAATTGTGACTTCATTTAATGTATGTTATTTAAAACACATGGACATAAATTTGAACTAAAAGGATGAAAAAAAAATCTGCAAATTTGTTTGGGGGAACCAAAAAAGGTCCCGACCCAGTCTTTGAGAGTTATTGATATAAACAAAGAGCAACGGTAGCTGTCAATACATGTTTGTGTTTTGCATCTTTTACTGTAGTTATATTTCTTTCCTACACAAGTTGAGCAATTTTGTGATTTTTCGATCATCCAGTGCAGCGAGATGTGGAAGCTAAAGTGAATTTTTAGCCATTTGATTTCTAAACATCATCCTATATTTGCCGATTCTGTTCGCGTTTGCACATATTTGCATTTGCCTTTCATCGATTCTCAATTTTTCCACCTGCCTCACGAGTAAAAACTTGGATGTTTCAAGATATGTTAACAATCTTTCTGTATTTCTGTTTTATCAGCTAATAAGGAATGCACATAAAAACGAGCGGTAGAAACCCGACCTTTTTAGGGGGCATCGCAACCAGTAAGAAGCAGGTCAGCATGTGCAGAAGGAACAGACGACACAAACACAACCTCACTCCTGTCTGAATTACTGTCTGTGTGAATATTACAGAGACTGACTGATAATTAAAAGGGCTCTTCATATGTTGCCATGTACTATGTGCTCCCACTACAACCACTACAGTGACTCTACATTGTCTGCCTTTGAGCTCTGCCAGATAAAACCAGGAGCCGTGATACGAGCGGTGCAGCTCACTGTACTCATTCTAACCTGAAGTGAACAGAGACTCTTAAAATTACAATTCAGAGCCCAAACAATTATCATTCCTTTAGCGATACTGAGTATAAACTGCAGTATAATGGTTAAATTCAAATGTTTCTAATTATTAGATATAACTGAGGTAAACTTCAGGTAGTTCTGTCACTGGTTACATACAACCACTGATGATATTAAAGCTGGAGTAGACTCAATATTTTAGTGTTATTTCCTACGCAAATAAACTGGATTGTCCACCTCGTCTATGTTCTGTTTATAGTATTGGCCTTGGGGAAAAACTGGCCAATGAGGTGCTCAGAAAACAAAGGGCAAAACTTACTGGCTGGTCTAATAAACAACGTAACTTACAACTAAGGACGTTGGGACGGAGAACCTCAAAAACACAAGTATTAAATGACCTGGGGATGAAATTCCAACTGAACAATCACCTGTTCTTCTAGCAACCCCCCCAAGGTGAGTTTTACAACTGCAATCTAACTACAGATCAGGAAAACATGTCATTATAGTCTCTACAAGTCGCAGCACTCTGCTGATGTTCATGGTCATCATGTTTCAGTAACATAAAGGAACAATGCATTCCAGTCACATCTGATTCTGTGGCTTCATTTCCGCCACAAAACCATCTGAATATTATGTGCAAATAAAAACCCAAAACCAAAACAGTAATGTTCCTTTAAGTTAAGTCCATGTCTTCATTAAACAATCATGTGTGTCCTCAGAAGGAAATGTCCTTCACTAGTTTGTACTGGTGCTCCGTGTCTGTGCTGGCACACTTAACAAATGACATAGCAAGCGTTCTGGTCTGACTTAGCAGGTCCTTATCACTGCAGAGCGGAGCAGGGACAAAAATCAGGAAAATAAATTTAAACATGGAGGATTCAAAGGAGCAAAATGGATGGATGATGTAAAAGAGGCAAACATAAGGGAGGTAAGAAGGAGGAGGAGGAAAAGGAAAGAAGGAAAGAAGAAAGGATGTCAATACATCAGTAACGACCCCAGGCCGCGGTTACACTAAACATCACATGCACAGCAGGAACTGGAAATGACATGTGGTAAAAGACCAGCATCTGATCTTAGACAGCCAGGCTCCGTCTGTGATGAGACTTTTCTTTTAACGCAAGTTGAGAGTAATGAGTGAAGGAGTGAAGGAGAAGCAGAGAAAAGTAAATGCGGTCATACAAACGATTACAACTACAGCAGACAAAAACTTCAAGTACAATGTGCACAGAGTGACATCATCAACATTAGAGTGATCAATACTTTCCTTTTTTTTTGTCAACATGTTAAATTTTTTAAGTGGGAGAAGTGTTTCTCTTTGAGTGAGTGTTCAGAACATATTTAACTTAATTAAGACCTTTTAAACTGCAATGACAGAAAACGCACACTGAAAATAATCAGAGTAACCAGGGTTTGTGCACTGCCATCCTACAAAACCTTTCAAAGCAGCAAAAACATTCACAAACAATCACAAATAGGATGGAACAGATTTAAACAAATGGAAGAAGAGGAGGACGAGGAGGAGGAGGGATGGACAGTGGAGTGAGGAGGGATCACAAGGTATCAAAGAACCAGCAGGTCTAATAACTGATGTAGATAAGGAGCATTTAAACAGACTGAGAACTTAGCTGCAAAAAAAATATCTGCAATGTATCTGAGCAGAACATGATGGACTGAGGACTAAAATGAAACTACACTTATTCGGTTTGGAATGTGGCATTTACTGTGTGATATAGTTTGTTTATGTTTTATGCAAACAAATGTGGTGAATTTTAATAATGATATTATGATGTAAGTGGAGGGTGGTCTATATTTCAGGCACCATTAAACCCTTTTTTAAAAAACAAACAAACAAAAAAAAAACTACTTTTGAAAAAATTTGTTTTCACAATTACAACAATGTGCTGTTTTACTTCAACAATTTCAGCCAACTCTTCTATAAAATATAAAAGGTCCAAAGTAAAACATTTAGGAGGGTTTATTAATATAATCTGTATACACTACCTTGAATATGACCACCTCCACCAAAATCAAAAAACTAACACCCACAATGTGTTCACCAAACAAAGCTTATTATTTGATGACTGGGGCTGTTGTCTGAACTGTCATCTACTACAGTGAATCTCATAAAAGGATGTGGGACTCAGCCCAGCGGATGACAGACTTACCAATCACATGCCATGTTGCATTGTTAAGCAAAAACCCCAACCTTAATTCAGTTAGTGAGGATTTCTACTGAGATCACTTAGATTGCAGATCACAGTAAAGTAAAGCCAGATAGTAAAACAACTTAGATTTCCACTTTTCCACAGAGAATCCCTGATTGGCAGGAAACTCAAATATTTTTTTTTCTAAATAAATATGTAAATCATATACATTTTTGGAGAGTCTACAAAGAGATAAAATCAAGTTTTAAACGTGAAAGTTTGGACTGAGCAATGATTCACGTCATACTGTATTTTGTTTTTTTTTTGTGTGACAGTCACAGAAGATAAACAGTTTCCCAGTATTTTCAAGTTAAACTGAACAGAAAACATGGTTAAGACAGGTGGACACGCTGAGGACACATGTGAGGTAACCTTTTAATTTGAAAGTCCTGTGTCTTAACAGGCATGAAGAGTATCTCACCTTTGCTCCAGCTGCTTCATGGTGGCTGTGATCTGGTTGGTCTTCTCCTCCAGACGACTGATCATATCGTTCTTCTTCTTCATCTCTTCATCAGATGACTGAGAAATGAGAGACACGTCTTTCATTAGAAATTATCACAATATGTCTATCTTTCGGGCGACATGGAAATGGGTGTGTTTCTCACTGCACCTGCATCTTCTGGTACATTTCTACATTGATGGCTTTGACCTCGTCCAGTTGATGTCTCAGGCCGATCAATGTGTCCTGTTGAACCAAAGAGGGTTTACTCATTAATTATTTGTTTACCGTTGGGTTACAAACATTCCTAAGCAATACATTTGTGTTGTCATACATCTGCTTATTGTTTTATTCCGTCTCTACAGATAATTACTCTGCTGAGTTTAGTTGCAACATTTTGAAGGGTTTATTGGTAAAAACTGAATAATTAAACCCATTATATAAAATTATAAGAAGATATACACTTATATAAAGCAAAGGATTATATAAAACAATCCTTTTGGCTTTTGTAGCCTTAGAATACACTTCTATATACTTAAAAAGACCTGATTTATAGAGTCTTTTTTCATCTTGTGCCAGTGTTTTTCTAAAGCAGCCCAGACAGACAAACTCGCCAGAGTGTGAATTTTGAAGAAAGAACAACATCCTCTCTGGTATGTAAAGGCTAGTAACTGTAGTACCCTAACACGCTTAGGAAGAGGAGAAGAATTCTAACACACTGTATCTTTAAGTGTTTTAATTTCAATAATAATCAAGCTGAAATTTACTAGGATTCACTGCATGTAGCTTGGCACCTTAAGATGAAGCATGTCACTTTCGAGGGGGTTTAACAAACACAACTATAACTAGGGCTGCAACTATTATTCGATTACTTGATTATTACTAACCAATTACTCGGTTTTAGAGTTTTATTAATAATATAAACAAGTTGTGAACATTTCCTTCATTGCTCAATTTGACAAAGAAATAATTAAAATTGAAAAATTTCGGTTTGTGGACAAATCAAGACATTTGAGAACATCATTACAATCAACACAATGACAAAATGATAAGTGTGCTAACTCAGCTCTGAAGTAAATTTGACAGAAATGAACAACACGAACAGGGTGTTATAATGGGAGAAAATAAGGATGATAAGGAAAAAGCAGAAAGAGGAAGGAAAATTGGAGATTATTCTAATGAGATGGATCTATGTGGTGCTATGACATACAAACAATTTTGGAAAAATTATGGGGACAAAGAAAGAAACAAATAACAACACACCCAGTGATAATAATGCAGACCTTTCGCATTCTGACACCTGACACACCCGTTGATACTATTTTAATGACCTAAAGCTTCATGACAGCTTTCTGATTAAAGCTGTCATGAAGAAGCCACTGAGGCTGCAACTGCATGTCACAGCTTGACTACAAATGTCAGCTGGTGGTGTTTATGCTGCAGAGTTGCTCAGGTTGATGGCGAGAGGCCTGACACTGGCAGCGAAGCCACAAAGACAGGCACAAGAGCTCCCAAACTCATTACTGCTCCATGTGAGCAAGTACAGACAGGGCCTGTATTTTTAGTCTAAACCCCAAAGGGCTTGTTATCATCAATATGGACCACAAGCGTGAAGATAAACAGCATCATCATCCTTAAAAGCCAAATCTCATTTCTCACTTTTACCTCTACACCTTGCCACTTGGACCTGAGTCACAAGTGATAGTGTTTGAACTCTGCCGCTACGAAATGGGACAGATGTTCAAGAGAGTCTTCATCAGTAGTCTCTGATGGCCAGGTTGACATCAAATTTAATTAATTTTTAAGAACGTTGAAAACTCAAATTCAAGGACTGAATGTGTTGACAAAGATGTAGGGCAACTTGTCCGCTTTGCCCATGGCGCCCACTTTTATTGATTTGCAGCACGCTCTGCATCCGGGCAAGTGATTGTCCTTCGTAACTTGGTCAAGACAGTCTTTGTCATTTTCTTTGATGATGCCAAAGATCTAAGAATTTTTTAATTTCCCAGACAACAAGTCATTTGCTCTCTTTTGCAAATGACTTAACCTTACTCGCTCATTGTTCAGCATGGAATCTCAAATCAACAGTGAAGAGAGACAGCGGACAGTGTCCACAACGCCACTAGTAATCATGCTTGTTCTGCATAGGCCTAGTCCACGTTCATCAAACAATGCAGGGTGCATGAAACAGTAGGTGGCGTCGTAACAAACAAGGGAGACATTTAACTAAATGTCAACTTAATTTCTTTCTTGCACAAAATTCAACAACTTTTAAAGACCCATGTCTATTTAGTTTGATTTTCAAAAACTTTCAAAATCCCTGTCGATGGCTTTTACGTAAGCAGAGTAGGCAACACATTTTGTCTGAAATTCAACATGCCATTGACAGCTTTTGTTATATCGCTTGTGTTGGATTTTACAAATTCTCTGGTGCTCGTGTGCAGCAGGAAAAAAACATGTAAAGCCTTCTTCTGGTGGACCAGTTTATGGTACATACATTAGACTGCAAACAACTATTGTTTTCAACATGCTAACCAATGTTAGCTTCATAATGGTAACATTTGTTTATTTGGATTCTGCTATTCTAGAAAATATTTCGTAACAGTCAGTTTAAAGTGTAGGCCTAAAAGAAAATCTTCATTTGTGGGGAAACTAAGACATTTTACTTCCCTCTACCTCACCATGTCCATGAAAACACTCCCCCCTACACACATAAAATGAAGGGGTAGGACTGAGTGGTTCAGGCAAGGGATGAAATGGTCTTTACGAAATAATGTGTCTTTAAATTACTGATTTAAATCAGTCATTTTATTCCGTCAGTAAAGTCACTATTAGTGACCATTGAGAAAGAAAAACAGTGAACATTTGCTTACCTGTTTTTCATGAATATCTTTCTCCAGAAGTTTCATGGCCAGTTCCATTTCCTGCTTCATTGACACCTGGACAACCAGCTCATTCTCCACATCCTAAAAACGTACCAAATATACACACATAATCAGTCTCTGCAGTGTAAAGTTTTTTTTTTCCCCCCTTTTTTTAGACACAAGCAGTTAGGGTGTGACCTGTCTGAGCTGACACTCCTCCTTCAGCTGTCTCCGAGCCTCGTTGTACATCTCGTCCAAACCCTGACGAGATTGTTTGTATGTGTCTCTCTCCAATGATACATCACCTTGGGTAACCTAGGGACAAAAAAACATATCAATAATACAATACATTAACTTTATTTTAACATTTTGTACATACTGGTTTTAATTATGGAGGTGTGCATCTTTGTGTGACTGACTGCATACCTCTAAATGTTGTTGTGCTTTCAGGAGAATGAGGCTGTTTTCACTCCTCAGTTGCTGGTTCTCTTCCTGCAGTTTAATGATGTTGTTCTTGGCAATGGCTAACTGAAAATTTGACAGATGATTCATGATCTGTTTATAATGACTGAAACAGCAGGGAATAACAAACTATATAATGATATTTTACAAAAAAACAACATTCCATTTGGAAATAAAGATGTATGGCATTGTTTAAAATAACTAGGACAAAAACTGTGTAGATTTTATATTAAATAACTTCAGCTTTTACAAGATTCATTGTCATATTCACTCTGATGCACAGATATATGAAGTCTTACCTCCTCTATGAGTTTGGAGTTGGACTTTTCCAAAGAGTCAACTCTTCCCTGGAGACCATGGACTGAGGAGCTGCATGAACAAATAAAACAAACACATAGAAAATATAATCAATCTCTGATCATTTGCAGCATCACACTGTTAATTGTGCCAGTATTTATATTGTAGGTTTGTAATCCACTGAAATGTCATTTACTCCTTGGAAGTTTTCCTAAGGAGGAAAAAATGAAGGAATGGGCAGCAAATCAAAATCAATTTTTCGCAAGATGTGGAAACCTGGAAAGAAGATTTGTGACTTCTGAAAGAACCAGAGCAGTTCAAAGCTAAATTTACTGGACCTGTGTTCAGCTTTTTCAAACCTCTGCCTTTGATTCAGTGCAGGATAACAACACTCACACACATACACATTCAGTTCAGGTAGAAGTAAGGTATTATTCTCAAATTCTAGGAAAAAATCTTTAGCTTATTAAAACAAAATATCTCACTTGAGTTGTCGGTTCAGTTCCTCTACATAGTTCTTCTGGTCCAAGATGGATGCTATCTGGCTGTTCCTGTTTCCATGGAAACATGCATAAAATAAGACTTCTGTATCAAATATATGGTGCAGCAAATAAAGTGGGCAGATACTGACAGATCATACCTCTCTTCACTCCTGTAATCGTCAATGTCGTTTTTCAAGTACATGGAGAAGTCGATTACCCCCACCTTTAAAAAAGAAAAACCACTGACGTCACCACTTGAGCTGAGCTGACCTGAGTTTGCATTACCACTTTTTAGGTCTTGAGCTGTTAGTTACAAAACAAAACGAGGTACATTTATAGTCTTTTGATGACTTGGTTGCACAAATTTACATTCAATAAAACAAACCAACAGTTTTCAATTTCTCATATGAATGAAATACCAATTAATATGCACATACTCACTATGAAGTACCCACACTAGTACACACATGCAGAGAAATCACCATTAAAAAATAGCAATTGTAAGCACTGTACATCCCGAATAGCACAGCCAGAGTATGATAACGTTTTTGGATTTAGACCAATGGTCTCATATGGTTTCAAAGAGTATTAACCTGAGAGTCCAGGTCCTCTCCTTTGACACACAGGTTAGCATCGATGACGTTCAAGCCCACCAGCAGACCCACAATCACTGCTCCCTCCTCCTCCAGCATCAGTGCAGAATTCTCATAGAAATCACTGTGGAAGAAGAGATGGAAGATCCTTTTAGACGGTTTCTGTAACAAATGTTTTGTCTTTAGATTATATTTGTGTGTGCGTACCTAAGGAGGTCTTTTCTGGTGATGAGAAGTCGCAGATAGTCGGCCAACCGTTTCTGCATGAGAGCTAGACGCAACCAGGCCCTGGCTCTGCCTAAAGGAGTCCTTTAGGTAGACAACACAAATAGAGACACACAGACAAACCAAAAACTAAGTTATATCTTTTCAGAGAATCTGGGGTGTTGATGGTGATAGCCCTATGAGACAATAGGTGGGAGTTGATTTTTTTCTTTCTTTCTATTTGGTTTCTGTCTATATCTTGAACCAGAGTGTATTGTGTTTAAAAAACACAATTTAATTTAATTTAACAGTATTGTTACAGTCAGGAACACCCACATTTATGGCAGCAAATGAAAATGCAGTGAGACTTGTGGGCTCTGGCCGTACTCTTTAGATTCTATCTTTAGCAAAGCTGCAAGCGTGTACATTCTTTTTAAGAGTTTCACATTCACTCACTGCCACAACTACCACTTGTCTCATTGTCATTTAAGTGATTACAACTGTCATGACTCGCTAACATTATGGTTAATGAAACACTGCAGGCACAGGAAAAGTATATATTCTCCCGCAACTAACTTTTAGTTGGTTCACACTAATTGTCGAGAAACGCTGCTCTGCTTGTCATCGGTTGGTCTGACTCAGCAGGCAGCACCAACAGAAACAGACTCTGTTTCACCCTCTAAAGCATCACAACTGTTCCTCTTCCTTTTTTTTATTTGACATGACCTAAATATTACTCACTTGATTTGTGTCTGGAAACTCTAAGATACTATAGTGACTAGTTGACCAAGTACAAAAGCAAAGCTTGACAAAGAAACCATGGGAAGGATTGTGAGGAAATTCTGTCTTCTGCAATTATTTGCTTAATTTTCTAAGGCCTCAGACTCTGCCTGTCAAGACTAAAATGCAGCCCCACAGTTTTAAAACTTTTGTTTCTTGAAAACACCAGGGTAAATTGGACTACATTGATATCCACAGCAAAATATATGTGTTTTTAAATGAAAAATTAAGTAATATTGCTTCACAAAGATCTGCCATTCAATCCTTCCTCAGCTCTAGCCTCTCATTCAAATATGATAGTGGTAAGTGGTATGTGTTTATATAGAGCTTTTCAAGTATTGATGACCACTCAAAAGCTGATTTACACGTGCCCAGCAGCACATCGACATGTACCACTCAGACAACCCACTGTTCTAGTTGCGATATGACCCACTATACCATTGATCCACTGAAAAATAGCGCTGGCTGAATTGCACAATCAAGGTTTTTAAAAAAGGCCGTTTACAAACCAATGGGTTTGTAAACTGGCTGGGCCAGTTGCAACTTGTGGCAAATATAGTGGTGCAGGGGCACCTGTGCTGATACTGATTTTAAAATGTATTATCCAAAACAAAGTGTACAATCACTGACTTCAAAATTGAGTTTCAACCCTGACCTGACTGATCACATTTTAGAAAAACATGTCTGTTTCTACAAAGAGCAAAAAAGACAGGGAAGAAGTGTGGAAAGGGAAAGGTGAAGTGAAAGTAACCACAACTGGTATTCTCATGTAACTCATGCATTTGTGAGTATGTGTGGGCGTTTAGGCTCATGTTTCTCCACCAGGCTGTTGCATGTGAGAACAGATGTGTACAAACACATATTACTTACTTCAGTCCTGGCAGGTCGCGGACAGATGCTGAAATCTCTGCTGCTTCAGGACACAGTTTCTCCACCAGCTCCAGAGGACCCCACAGAGACTTGTTAAAGCCCAGAAAGGACTTCTTTACTGGAGAAAGAAAATGATGAGGGGAGTCAGACATATATCTGGAAAAAGCACATGCACACACTGCTGCTGTGGCGTGAACACAACACCCACACCTGGTACCATTTTAGGCTCACTGTTTCCTCCTTACCTCTGAGACCATGTTTGAGACAGTGCTCCATGACAACAAAAAACTGCTGGAGGGGCGGGTAGTCCGAGTCCAGTGTGCGCCCAAAGCTCAGAGCAGACTCAATCAGTCCTTTAATACTCAGCTTGGCCATGTTCAGCAGGTTGGCTCGTTCCATGGCCATGGGGTCTCGCAGAGCTTTCAGAAGAAAAAACAAAACACAATCACTAAAATTGCACTTCATGGAAATGACTCATGAGAGGTTACAAAAAGTAATTATTATTCACACAGACTTTATGTCCTATCTACTAAATGTTGTTTCTCATGTCTTTATTTGAGAGACAGATCAACCCAGTCGCAAATAATTGTTTCACAATCAAGATCAGAAACCTACTCGTTACTTGTTATTAGGTTTTTGCATCTCTCTTAAGAGGATAATGCCATACATATCTAGATACATTGTCTGGTTCTTTCAGATATTCCCTCCTGTTAGAGAGTTTTTTCTTTCCATTGATGCCTAGTTCGTGCTCATTGTGTGAACCGTTGGGTTTCACTTCTCTATAATATTTTAAGGTTTCTGCCTTACTATGTACAGTGCTTTGACATAATGCATGTTGTGATTTAGCAAATAAATAAAATAAATGAATTGAACTGAGTTAGCTACAACGAGATTCAGGGAAGATACTATTTATCATGGAATAATTTGATGCAACACAATTCTTTTTACATCTAAATTTAGACATTCATTTTCTATTACAAATTATAATAAGCTCGTCACTGCTTACCTTCAGTAGATATTTAATTTAAAAAAAAAACTCAAACTGAGTAATCAATTATCAAAATAGTTGATTTAATTTAAATTTAGTAATCAATAATCAATGTTTAAAGAATGCTTGAAGCAATACAGCAAGAAAGTAACAGCACAAAAACTTCATTAAATTAATTCTTAACACTAAAAGATGGTACATTGATCAGTGATCAGTCTTGCTAATTTGTATCCTCCTATAATAATAATAATAATGATATAATAAATGTAATACATATGCAGCAAAGGCAACCAAAAAAGGCAACCATTTCTGTGTAACATTAGTAAAGAGTCAGTGCAACAGGTAGTAAATAATAGACTCCACCCACGCAGATAATAAAGTGCATGGTAAATCTGTTGATGAAGTATAATAACTTTTGCAGAGCATTTAAAGTTCGGTGCCTTCATTTTTCTAACATTACAAGCTATTTGTTTTCTTTAATGAGATAACAAGACTGAAAATCTGTGCCTGACATTAACTATTTTGGCAATACCTGCTTATTAACTGGCAAGAGAACATTTAAAATTAAAAAACACTTGATCCTCTGCTCAGTTTGCAGTTATGGGCACATTGAGTTTGAGTGACAGCAGCTACCCTGTTAATTTGAGGGCATTCGGAGCCTTTAACATCTCTATTATAGACCATTTCCAGGGCCACAGATTCTAATTTCTTATAGAGGATGTTTTCAAATGTTCTTCAAGTGGAGCTTTGGGTTAATCTTTAGCCAAGCACATGAAAGGGACAGAACAATGTTGAGACACTATTGAGACAGTGTTATGTTTCCTAGCAATGTGTGCCTCAGCATTCTGGCCTGAGGGAAGCTCTCAAATCAACTAATTATTTCTCGGGAGGTTCATGACTGGGTGTCAACCTCTGCTCCACTACGGGGAAAAACACCCTCTTTCAGCTTGTTAGTATTAGTAGTTTAGTCCTCCTACCATCCATTAACTTAAAGTCTTTGAACTGACAGAAGATTAAATCGGTCCTCATGGTGGCCTGAATTCCACCATGTTTTTTCTACAATTGTCTTATTCCTCTGTGCACTGGCTTCCTCTATTTTTTCCAGGTATTAGCTGGGAAAGGGAACCGTGGCACCAACAGAAGGTATACATGCAGGAGTAGCTCAATGGCCAACCGCATTATCTGCCCATGAGTTAGACCGACTTCAATTTAGTGCAATGCCAGTCACGTTTACCTGTTCTGTATTTTAAGTGCAGATTTAGTTGGACGAATAAAATAATTTTTGGTCTTTTTCCTAATGCCATGTTAATGTAGTACTGTAAATGAGTCTGAAAAGCATGATAACTCCTTAGGAAAAAGGATATACAGTTTTTACATCCTGCTGCAGCCCGGCATGTGATGAGGATGCACCATCACAAAATGACAGCAGAGCTTATCTGTGATAAATCAATAGGCCACACAGAGACAGTGGTTAAGTAATGTCAGATATGCAGAAGTACTGTGCTTCCACTATTCCTGTAACTGAGCTCCATTAACTGATTGTTCCTGGTTAACTGTACCTGAACATCTGGTTAGGACTTATAGGGTGAGTGAACTGAAACAACTAGTAGGTATCATTAACAAGGGATCCCCCTACACCCATAACATACCCAGAGCGAGTGAATCCTTCTCACTATCAAATGAAAGCATGTGCTTGAAGAATAAATGACATGAATTATACATATGCTAAGTCACCTATAAAGGGGTATTAAAAAGCTTAGCTGGCAAGAAGAGCTTCAGGGCCAGATACAGTGGAAATGCAAGCAGATATTTTGTTAACTGCTGCAAGCTTTTCTATGAGGGAGCTGGACTGCACTGTACTGCTTGGTGAAAACACAAGTATTGGCAAGGAATTGTTTTTAAATGATTTAAGTATTGGTATCAATAACAGTACTGACGTGAGGATCAGGCTTAACGTTATTTCCTTTCATTCATTCATTGGGTACCGCTTTATTCTTCACATGAGGGTCACGGGCTGCCGGTATACCCTGGACAGGTCGCAGGTCCAAGAGACAGAAAGACAACAAACCATTCACTCAAAATCTCACAACTATGGGCAATTTAGCATGTTCAATTTAACCTCTGCATATTTTTGGACAGTCAAGTCCAAATTTATAGCTCCCCTCCAGATAAATGCCTGCACCACCTTGGATGATCCATTTCCCAGACAGACCATCCTGTGCTGGTCCTAGCAATTTAGGAGTATTTGTATTAATGTCAGCATGCGGTGGAGACCCATGGATATGCTTTGCATTCTTCTTTAATCATTGAATTTATTAGTGGGCTACACTGTGTCACAATAGTATTGTGTCACACAAGTATTATCCAGCCTTCACATATCAAACCGTGATAGGTTTTGGTATTAAGTGACAGTATCAATATTAGTTTTGGTTTGGGGCCTAGTATTTCTTGGGGCCAGAACGGCTCGCTGCGCCGCTGCAAAGCGGTGACACACACTACCTTGGACGGTCCACTCCCCGGGCAGAGACGTCCTGTGCTCCGACACTTTGGGTAGGACGTGGATGCTCCCTGAAATGGTTTCGGATGCTTTCCTGGCCAAAGCGAAGATAGGAGCCTGCCACCGGCCGTCAACTCCTCCGCCTCCTGCTGCTCCTCTCGATGTGCTGCTACTGTTAGCTTTGTCTCCAGCTCCACACTTCTCCTCCTGCAACCTCAGTATCCCAAACACCTGAGCCTTCTCTTTGCTGCTGTCCGCCTCGGACAGAGCCAGGTCGTGCTCTGCGGCCGATGCCATGTTCACGTTCCTCTGAAATGTCTGTATCTGGCGAGGGTCAGAGCGAAAACACACCGGGGTTTTGTTCACCGTCGACGAGCTCTGATGCACACAACTCACCCGGCGACCATTATGACAACCTCAGCATGAAAACAGCCTGTGATAGCAGCGGCCACAGCGTTGACAGGTCAGGATACCGTGTCCAGAATCCACCGCGGAACCGCTCGAGGGCCACGAACCTAGCCGTCGGTTTACATGGTCAACGTTAGCAGTGACGGCGGCAGCGTACGAACCCGGACTCGGTCGGTTTGGTTCATCGTGGTTGTGATGTGTTTACAGCCAGAGGACGTAACCTACAGTCTCTCGTTGCCCCCCGGAGAGAGGGTGGGAAGGAGGGGCGGTGTCTACGGTTCACGAGACACACAAAAGGCAGCACTACGTCATGATTTTAGTGTGGCGGCTGTGTTGTGGACGTGCTGCCCCCTGCTGCTGGAAGTCAGAACAGCCACCTCTAATGCTTAGAAATACCACAAAACAGCAGCAGCGTATAAAGATTTTAGTGTATATTTTAATCATTTGGTTTCCGTAGCCTTAGAATACACCCTTTTGTATCTGCTGTACTTCAGGAATGGGGCTTGCTTTTTGACAGAGAGTGGTGAAAGTGTGTTTTACATCCTTTCTGGTATGCAAAGGCCACCGTAAGTCGCCAATGCACTATGCAATAAAGAAGGGTGAATGCATTCTGCATTCTCACCATTAGATGTCACCAGATCTTACACTCTGAGCATTTAGCAGCATTGGGATTCTAACTTAAAAACATAAACATCACAGAGCACTTTCACTACAGTAGAGTAGTCACAGTGCAGGTCTATAGTCACATGTCAACATATTTTTTTTATAGATGCATAAAGTTCCAACAACATGGGCAAAAATACAGAAGAGAGGGCTAAGCTCCCTTATGTGGACTCCTTGCACCAAGCCTTATTTACAAGCACTTTAACTGGTTTGTAACACATCCTCAGTAAAGACCATATCACCATAAGACATTTTTTAGGATCAGGGTTATTCATTTAGTCATTTGTAACTTACCTTGGTTGTAGGCTAAACGCTCCATGCTCTCACTGTGAGTGATTCCCCAGCGGTGGAGACTCTGAGGGGAATACATGATTGTTGAGACTCTCCTCTGTCCACTGCCTGGTTATAGAAAGGTTAGCAGATCAAATGTGTGCTGCTCCTGCCTGGTTTTCTCTGATGTGGCGTGAAAGTTTCCTTGGATTTTCTGATTCACAAAGTGAACTCTGCCTTCTAAGCTGTGATGGACTAATATTTCAAGCTCCAGTGCTGGTCCTCTAAGGGGCCGGACAGTGACGTCTGGATCAGAAAACACAGTGGAGACAAAAAAAAAGACAGTGCTATTAAGGACAAGTCCTCATTATCAGTAAACAACTCAAGGAATACCTATGCTTCTGGCATACACGCCTTATTAGAGGAGAATGGTCAGACTGGTTTGAGATGATAGACAGGGAGCAGCAACTCAAATAGATGCTTGCTTTGCCAAGCAGGCAATAATTATTATACATTGCAACCAAGGTAAGGAAAAAGACCATGTTTAAACTCAAACAAGCCTTGAAACAGAAAAGGAGAAGAGAAGAGCTCACTCCGTCACTCCTGCTATTATATTTTGTGTCCTTTGTACCTAATAAAATGACTAAGCGTACAAGACAAACCTGGTCCCAGACCACAGTCGCACTTCCTACATCTTTAACTCAGCTCCTCAAAATATGTGATATCCAAGCAGCTGTCATTTCTCTTCTTCCTATCTCCTTACAAACATTCACATTTTCACCAGCCTTGGTGTAAATAATATACACCAAAATGTGCTTCCTTGGAAAAAAGTACATTCATCCACTTTCCTTTTTTTCCCCACTAAAGGGCATTTTTACCTTTTTTTTTTTTTTACTGAGTGACGCCTCATGAGACATGGAACCAGTAGACAGACCTCCACTTCACTGAGTTATGACCGAAAAAGCCTCCAACCACAACAACTGTACGACAAAACATCACACAGCGAGACAAATTGTTGTAGCACTGACCGTTAAGTTCACTGCTTTACCTCTGTTTTCCTCTACTGTTTTTCATTTTCTGCTTCTCTTTGTCATCTTCTGTTTAACCAACTCACGCTCTCTTTAACAGCTTAGGGCTGACCAGAGTCATATGACTTCTTTCCTAGAGATCCTTACAATCCTTACAATCCTTTCCTGTGTGCATGCTGACTGAATTTACTAAGTACTTGTTTCCTCTTTTTTATTTTTACACTTGTAAAAGAACCTCACATATTTATCATGAGCCTCTTCATAAATGTGTTACTCTGCAGGTTTGCAGGTGATGCTGCTCAGGCACTGACGTTCTTATTATAATTGAATATTATATATATTATAATTGGACAATGAATATGTTGTGTTTAATGAATATTATATTTAATGTTTCTGTAAATTTTATTGTAAAGTTTCTAGTCTTGTTAAATGTTTTGCTGCCTGTCTTTGCCAGGACCCTCTTTAAAAAAAAAAAAAAATACTGTCAATAATGCTTTCCTGGTAAAACAAAGGTTATACTACCACTAATAATGATAATAATTGTGTGTGTTCCGATTCATGTACATGCAGCCGAGATAGTTTGTATATTTCAAATTAAAAGTCATCGACCAAAACATCCAGCTTTCTCAGTTTCTCTTGACATCATTTTTCAGTGTCTGCTCTCCCATCATCTCCGAACCACACCTTAACAAGCACACAACGCAAACACCACTGTCAGGGTGGTGGTATGTTTATATCACATGACTGTCTCAGTGACTGAAGGTACATGCTCTTTCTCATGACAGACAGCTGCACCAACAAACCAGCATTCATTACACAAACCTCCATTTCCACCAATAAGGGCGTGATGCTGTTTCATTGTAGTAGCCAGCCTCTCATTCTGCAGTAATGCTGAACTGGAGTGTTGCTATATTATATATGATGATATATAAAATTAAAAAAAAAAAAAAAAAATTAAAGCAGGATAATACAGTGCACACTATTACACCAACTACACCTTTCACACCACTATCCCTGTCTGTGTTTTTGTCATCATGCAGTTGTTGCAACTCACCACCAGCAGGAAACAGAGTAAAGAGTCTTGGTTTTGCAGTTTGTCAGCAATTCATCGTCCAGTCTGTGTTTCAGCTCGAATAATCATGAGTGAAAAGTAGCCAAGATGAGCTTGGTAGTGTTCAGTCCAGTGGCAGCTACAGGCAGCAGACGGAGACTTCCAGATGATGACAGACGCCTCATATCTGTCTATCCGTCTGTCCATCCATCCATCTATCTATCTAAGCTGCTACTTCATCATGCACTTCTGCAGATCTGGCAGAAAAGCCGGTACACACACTGGAGACATCACCAGCAGAAACCACCACCATCACCCCACACAGCGTCCAATAACAAGAGAGCAGGAAGAGAGTGGAAAGACAGGGGGAGGGGTTAGGGAGTAACACAGCAAAGAGAGGAGACGGAGAGAGGAGGGAGTAGACTTCAATGGGTATAAATTCAGTGATGGGGTAAAAGGAAAAAAGAAAATCACACAGCAGGAAGGGGGGCTTACACACACATTTAGTGGTGTAAGTGAATGAAAAGACATAAGGATGTGAATGGACACATTGCAAATAGTTTCGCATAACTTACTGAAAGCAGAATAAATGGAGGAAAATTGGAAATTGACCCTTCTCTGGTGTAAACACTGACCAGTCTTCATTGAGACCCAAACCTGGTTCTTTACTGATGTAAAAACACATCTTAGCAGCACCAACTAATAACTAATTATTACCTCTGATCTTGTTTTAAGTCTAATTATGATTGCCTTTTTAAAAAAAAAAGCATTTAAAAACATTCAGCCATGCAACAACACATTTAAGCAGCAGCAGCTGTTGTAGTTGAATAGCTTTTTTTATTTTAAACAAAAGACAAACAAAAATAAATGCAAGAACATTTTCAGGAGGAAGAGAGGATTTATTTGTAAAATATGTACAGTAGAAACGTCTTTTTCAGAAAGATAAACTTTAGTCGTCTACAAAAAATAAAATCATCATTTGCAGCCAGAATAACTTGGGATGAATGTCCAGTTTCCCAAATTTCCTACTGTGAAGATTAAAAGTTAAAGAAAACAAACCAGTTTCACATTTGCTGTAATTTAAAATCCTGATAATGAAATTAATTTTGTTGAACTCTGAGTAAAGTAAGATTTTACTGTGTTGTAGAATCGCCGTCCGTGTTCACTGATCACAGCCCAACAAAGTTTTACTTTGCTATAAAATCTCAGATATAAAAATAATTTAGTAACACAGTCCAGTACTGTATCTCAACATACACCCTCATTGTGCTCTTGTGTTTCTTTGCATCACATGTCACTGTACCAACGCAGTAATTTAAATAATGACCATTTGCTGTAGTTTTTTTTAACTACTATAAAAAAAGCCTGCTCTATCACCAATGAAGAGTCAAACTTTGTTATTCTTTAACAACTAGAACAATATTTTGATTTATTTCAATAGAAATAGTGCAAAAAAATTAAATATAAACATACTTTTTTTAGGCTCTTTAGTCCTCAAACTCTGCAGCATAAAGCACCTGCTGGAATTTCATCCGGACCTCCATTCTTTTTTTGATGGTGAGCCTCTTCAGCGAGGGCAGAAGGCTGAGCAGAAACAGTTCGTCCTCATCTCGAATGTTGGTGAATCCATCTACTGAACTTATCTCGGCTTCCGTGGCTGTTTGCCTTTTACGTTTGATAGTGACTCCCATCTCCTGGTGGTTGTTTGGACAGGACTCCAAAAGAGAAAAACGGGTACTAATGAGAGGCAAAGGAAGGTGCTGCTCCTTCTTCTCTTTATCTTCCTCGTTCTCCAGGTCATCTCCACTTTCAGCAACCTGCATTCATATGAAAACACCATCGAGTAGAAGTGTTAATGCAGACACTGATCATTAAAAAAAAAAAAAAAAAAAAGATTCTCTTTAGAGGGTGATCACAGCCAAACCTAACAAACCGTTTTGACATGACTTAACCCCCATGCAAGTCAACAGATGGTAATAAGATATTTTAAAGTTGTTTTTAATAGATAGATATTAAACAGGTGATTATGTTATATCTTAGTTTTCTTTGAAATGAGACTTCTTCTGATGTTGTTTTGGTTTATACAGTATAATTAACATAGTCAAGCTCCATAAATACTATAAAACAAATTATTTAAAACTAAATTCAATTTCAGAGCAAGCATGCTACTACTTACTTGTCAATTAATTTGATTAACCCATACTTTTCTGTTATAACAGTAAATATCCGTGTAAATGTAATGTATATGTTCTTACAGCTTAAAGCATGTTTAAATCTAACCCTAACCCTAACCCAATTTGACCATAAACAAAATGAACAAAAAACACACAACTGAATTGGATTAGGGCCAATTTGACCCAAATGTTTATTTTGACATAAAGCATGATTTTTGATACAGTGAAAAAGTTCTGCAGTTGATCTGAGATGCACAGGACCGATAGGTCCTATTTTATTCATGTTGTTGCTAGATAATTAACGTATAAAATGTTTTTAAAAGAAATTAGACTATTATTTTAAACTTAAGTGCAGTGTCCCTGGCATTACCAAGGACTTTTCCCCTCCATTATATGAAAGCTCTAGCAAGACTGAGTGTAATTTAAAGGATTGTTTAAAAAATAAAACAAAAGCTGTAGCCACAAAAGTGACACGAGAACCAGAAAAAGACTGAATAATTGAATAATAAATTACAAAAACATCCATCCATGATCTACTGCTTTATCCTTTACATGAAGACTGTGGGACTGCTGGTGCCAATCCCATCTGACACAGGGTGAAAGGCAGGGTAACAAAAATTATCAACTGAAATACGAATCATTGTCTAAGGCCTGATGCCTTTTCCACTAAAGATACCTGGTCTTTAGTTTCTATATAGCTCTGCAACTGTGGATATTAAATCCAAACAAAGAGGAAATGTTTCCATGAGTTTAATTCTGCGTCAACAGATCTAAATGATTTCCTCAGCTCTGCTACTACTACTACTGCAAAAAGCTGAGCCACAATAATTCACATTCTTTCAAGAACTAGGACAAATCTCAAAACATACATGGAATATACCTTCATTAAAATGTCATCCTGCATGTTTTCTGCAGTGGTGTCTGGCTCTTTTTGGACATCAGTGGCGTCTGGGTTTGCAGTGAGAACTTTCTCGTCTACTTCATTAACACATCTATTAAGATGGAACAAGAGCCTGTCTCTCCTGTCGAATACTTTTGTGCAGGACGGGCAGTGGAAATGTGCAATGTCTTTACAGTGCAAATTGCACTTAAAGATGGTATAATCTGCAAAAGAAATTTTATGTATCATTTTCATAATTATAGTATTTTGTATACATATGGTGCTTGAAGAGAAATAATTTGAGAACAACATAAAATGCAGTTGTATTGCGTTGTATCATATCGTAAAAGCTGCCATGTTTTTGTTGACTTTTATTGGTGTGTCAGTTACAATGAAATACCAGGTGGATACAGCTGTCAAATACGACACAGGGTTCCCAAGGCTTGGTTTACATTAAATTCAAGGAATTTTCAAGGACTTTCCTGGACCAATTCCCTCAGATTTAAAGACCAAATGTGCTGACACAGCTTATGATGGCATTGACTTTTATTGATATGCAGCACATTCTGCATCTGGACAAGTGATTGTCCTTGGGATCTTGGTCAAGCCAGTCTTCATTTTCTTGGATCTTGGAAATTGCATTTCCCAGGCATCACATAATTTGTTCTCTACTCAGAGACAGTATGACATGTTCAAAACATTGCTAGGAATTAAGACTCTACCTTTGTTGAGTGTAGGCCTGTGGGCCTAGTATACATGCATCAATGAATGCAGGATGCATGAAACTGTAGGTGGTGTCATAACAAACAAGGGAAACATTTACCTAAATATCAACTTAACTCACGCACTTTCAATGACCCATGTCTATTAATGGCAATTTTCAAAAACTTTGAAGAGCTTTTCCAAATTCACAATCATTTAAGGATTTCAAGGAACGGTGGGATTAATTTGTTGTGCACCTCCAGCTTTTTGGATATGACAACATACGATGTAGGTTGAAATGTAAATATTAAGATTAAATGATATGGCATATTCACAAACACTCTATGGGTAAGTGAACATGTAAAGGGAAAATAAAATACCTTTGTGCTGGACAGCTCTTCTTACATGTCCTTCAAGATGTTTTAGGACTTTATTTTTTACAGTGGGCTTGAAAACCTTTGTACTGCAGAATGGGCAGTGGAACAAACTGCAGCAGCTGCCGCATATTTCAAGTTTGGGTAATTGGTCCTTCAGTTGACAAGTGATGTGAGGTCCTGACTGGATGAGAGTAGATTAAACTTAAAGACCATGTAGCATTAACTAATGATGACCAATGATTAATCCAACCAATTGATACATGTTTTACTGGTTGTACATGTCACATTTGTCATGACTAGATAAAATCATTATTAGGCTTCCAGAAACGCACATAAACAGCTACATCTCACATGCATTACAGAATTTGAACAGTGATGCACATTATTTAGCACAATTTATTATAATACGATTCAAACTGCTCAAAAATGCACCCGCGCTTGTATGAAGGGCTTACAATTATTGAAAATAAAATTATTATAAACTTAATAGCTGAAACCTTAATTTTCACACAGCAAAATGGATATGCAGTATGAAGCCAATAATATATCGATGTAAACCTAAAATGACACAAAAATAAAATAAAATAAAAAATACACATGATATAAAGATATAAATTATACTTAATTTTAAGTGATACTCACCTGCCTGATGGCCAAGTAAGCATGATCACTCATGGGAAAGGAGGTCTGGGCGAAGGCGGACAAATTAAGATTCTTTAATTAAGATAACTCAAAATAGACGTTGCCTCGCTTTTCACTCCAAAGTCTACTTTTACTCGATTTGTTTTTTTAATATAAGAATAGCAGTCGGCGAACCTCAACAAAATACGTTTCGGTAACTTACCACAAATTCCATCAAGTTCTCGCCCGGGGGTCTTGTCACGTTTAGGTCCTGCAGCTGGACACTTGCACGAACTGCGATACGTTTTGGCTAGCAACTAGCATAGAGCGGGCAGCGTCCGGGTGGAAACATGAGGCTCCTTTATTGGTTCCGCTTTTCAGATTGTGTGACGTTACTATGAAATCTCATCTAGGTTTTATATGAATAATTAGTTTCTCTTTTAGTTATAGAGTTATTTTATTTGTATTTATTTTTGTGTGTAGATTTTCCGTTGCCGGTTCATGTACATAACTATTGGCGTTGTCCATATGACACTTTGCTTATGTTTTTGAAATATTATTTAATCATTTTAATTTTTAATTGCTATATGTTGTCACTGTTCTTTGTGTATGCTACAAGTGCATGTATTCTGTATTGGTTTATTTTGAGATCTTCGATTACATATGAAGACATTTTAATACAGTATTAAAATGTATTTTAATACAACCTATGCCATCTAAAATCCCACTTATATGAAGGACAAAACAAATTACACTAAATAATAGTAGAAAAAAATAAATACAGTTGGTGATTAAAGAGGTTATTTGTTTATAGCTAGTTTTTCCCCTATTTAGGGCTTTTATTTTGAAAACACAACCAGGATGTTTGGTTTGAAAACAATGTTGTTAGCATTAACAGAAATAGCTATGTTAATTTAATCGCCGATTTAAAAATAATGCCTCGTAATTAGAAGTGTTTGTGTTCTCGTGGGCACAGCTGACTAAACCGTTAGCCAATATCCAATAGCATCGGATCCTACTTTGAAAAAGACAGCGGAGACGAGGCAAAAAAAATTAAATAAACATCTTGTTACCTCGCTACTTGTCATCCCGCCACTATCCACTCGGGGTTTGACGAACGCGTTGAGCCAGTCGAGCTGGTTGAGGAGCACAGGGACGGGCCTGTCCACCTGGTTCTCCTCGCTGTCCGCCAGGCGGCGGCCGATGCTTCTCTTCGTCATTCGCTTCTTCGCTTTGCAGTACTTGTCGCGCAGGTTCTTCCATTTCATCTTCAACTCTTCCTCCGACTTCCCCATGACGCCCGCGATTTCTTTCCACGACAGATGCCCCTTCAGGGCGTCTTTGTAGTCCTGCCGTGACTGGTCGTACAGATTCGGGTGTTCGCGTATGAGCTCCGCCAGTTTCTTTTCGACTGTGTTCATTTTGTTTTCTGTGTCTTGACTTTAGCGCGAAGTCCTTTCGTCGGCAGACGACGACCCGTGTTCGTCCCAGCAGAAGGAAGTACACGCTCCATTCATTCAAAATAAAAGTTCTTTCTTTCTTTCTTTCTTTCTTTCTTTCTTTCTTTCTTTCTTTCTTTCTTTCTTTCTTTCTTTCTTTCTTTCGTTATTGGCATGTGTTTACATTTCAAGTGTAAAAATAAATGTGTAGTGACAAAATGAAAACAATGCAAGGCATGCTCTATATATACTGTACATACACAAAGAGATACAGGACAACAAAATAATATTTAAAAAGATAAAGATTTTACATTTTTCTTTTAAATTAAAATTAATTGCTCTATCTCGCAGAATTAATCACACACACGTCTTAAAATTAGTTCTATTGATAATTATTTTTGCTATTATACTTTAAACTGCAAGACATTTCATAAATTTGGGGTAAAAATATTCATAAGCAATTATGTTTTATACCTCCATGTGAAACATTATTTTGACATATAGAATTGATTATTATTATTATTTTTTTTATATTAGTGGCCATTTATTGCTACTGAGGAAATTTATATTGCAGCCCAACTTTGTTTGAGCTTTTTACTATAAAAAGTAAATGTCCTGTTCCTTATCCTATTATGGTATATTAAAATAGTTTGGGGAGAAATATTGGTGATACAACTTGAATGAATATCACATAGAACAAGCTCAAATAAAAAACGAAATATGTGAAAAAAGTAACATTTAAAGCCCTCTGTGTATCCTAAAAATAGGCAGATGATTGCCATCACCCAAACTTATTTGTTATTTATTCAGCAGTGTATGTACTTCCTGCGATTTGCACAAGGTGGCGTAGTAGATCTTTTCTTTTCACCTCTGTGTGTCTCTGTGATGACTCTGTCAACAGTTGGATGGTTTAATAAACCAGGCTTGCTTGATTCTGAGGAAGCTTGAGGACACACATTACCACTCTATGCCTAAATAGATTATAACAGGCTTTTCCTTTGACAACACATTTTTGGTCATGGAAATATAGTGTGTGGCTGTTTGTGTTGGTTTTTTTATTGTCCATATGTATTGTCGGTATAGTATTTTTCATTCTTTCTTTTCCTCCCTGTCTGTATCTCTTGAATTTTAAAAATATTTGTATCTGTGCTACCAAAACACAGGAGTGGTGAACATGCAGCAGAAGTGCTGGTCATGGTGCAAACTTAAGCATAATTAACAAAATTGCTTTCAGGTGGTTGATGGCTTTTTAAGTGCATGTTTTGTATAAATAAAGAAAAGAAATATCCTTAAAAATGCCTTTGCTTGCCAAAATACCTTCATAAATCATTAAAATTGAGTGCACTGTTGTGTGGTTTATTCTACTGTATGTGCAAGCTGCTGTCAATGTTTTGAAAAACAGAGGAATGGAAGTTTTGCTGTCACCATGTTACATTGGTGTTAAAATAAACATAATTATGAATGCAAACACTTTCTACACTTAAAAACAGTGTTTCTTTAACTTTTAAATAATGTGCACCACCTTTCACGATGACTTTGGATCTTAAGTGTTGCAACAATATATGATTATCAAAGGCCAGAATTTGAAAAGGTTGATTTGAGTTTTTTTTTATATGGTAAACATATGACTCCAGGCAGGTGTGATTCATATTTACATAAGCAGATTTCATTAACATGTGAATGCCTCAATGCTGAGTTGCAACACATCAAACATCATCTCTGTCTCTGAAGTGTCGCCAGGGAGACTCCTCGTGTAGGACATTACAGACCACAGGGATAACACCAATTATAGGGACAGCAGCTATTATCACAGGGATGTCATACGTGATTGCACACCCCGTTACTCTGATAATTACAGGACCACTGTCTGGGCTGCCTACAAAGGTTACACAAGAGGTGACAACCTGTTTTTATTGGGATTCAAAAAGTCAAGACACCTTTATTTATAAAGGACAACACTAATTATATATATAAACAGCAGCAGATATTCACTAATTCTTACGGATAAACACCAAGAGTTGTTATTACGGATAGAAAAAAAAGTGACAGACAGACTGACAAACCCTCTGAATTTGTGTAAAACATATTTAAATAGCCAACACACACGGTTCTCGTGACAAAATGGGAGGTTATTAGATGGTAAGGCAGAACATGCTATTAAATTCACCACCACCAACATTTATTTCCCCCCCTCATAGACATTAGAACATGCTACTTTTTTCAGCATTTTAAATAGGTAATGAGAAAATAATGTAATTTTAAGTAGCACAATTACACAAGCACCGAAACACAGAATAATCCGTTTTTATGAGCGAATAAATAATTTTCTGGAGATGAAACTAAGAGATGAATGCTGAGTCCAAATGTAACATGTGGTCGTTTGGGAAAAACATGTTTTCAGCTTTGTTGTCTGTTGTTTTAATAAAGTGTGAGATAATGCAAGCTTACATTCAGGGAGGGAGCAAAAAAACCCAAAAAAAAACTCAAAGTAACATCTCTGATATGTAATACACGGTACACATGTTTACCTAAAAGTGACTTTCAGGTCCAATATGCAATATACTGCATTACGAGATATCAAGAACCTAATATTTCCTGTATTGATACAGTACATAGAAGAACACTAACATCTTGAGCATAGAATGACATTAAACTCCCACTGTGTGTGCTGTTATTAAGGCGTCTGCTTTGGTGGCCACTTACATTTAAGTATCCCAGGAATCACTAGACCCTAAAATGTGTCATATTCACTATCTCTTACCAGTTAGTTTCCCCAAAGACCTGAGTTTAAAAGTCCATTATATGATGTGTATATTGTGATTACTCGTTCCCGAGTTCTACTCAAATACAGCAATAAACACTGGGAGTAATGAGACAAGCAGCAGCGGCAGAAATTAGTTTGAATCAACCTGCTTAAGGTGAATTCTTGGATTTGGAAGAAAAAGCTCAGCCTTTGGCTGAAAAGGCTTCAAGGAGAGAAATACGCTATATTACACTATAGTGGCCCTGCATATTGTAGGCAGCACACAAAACAATGAATCAGTGGAGGTGACAGTAATGGTAACACTTTTGTAACTTCTGTTTGTTTGTTTTTTCATTTTCGGCTTCCACTGATTGTCAGTTTCTGTGAGTGCTCCATTAGAGAGTAATGGTAGTATCCTGCAGCTGCCGGCTACAGGAACCAGTAATGGAAAAGCTCCAGTGTTTTAGACGTCTGTGGCACAATGAAGGCATGTGCTGTGTGTGTCTACCACTTTCCCTGTGTGCTAGGTTAAGGTTGCCAGGAATTTGGACCACTGACCCTCTGGTCACAAGGTCACTTTTGAAACCATTTGCCTACTGTCCTCCAAAAATATTTATACTCCGTGCTCTGTTGTTTGCATTTGCAGTATTCTACTGAATGGTGAAACAGTCAGTATGTTTACATGTCATTAGAAAAAAGTAGTTAAAAATCCATCCTTTTAAATTAGTTAGTTTTATTTTTCTGTTAGTTAGTTCTGTAAAGACCCATTCACTGTATACTCCATTTCTGACCATTTTACGTCCCAGACTTTATCTCTGTCACTACATTGCGTACCTCCGTGCGTCTTTTGGCGTTTTCCTAACCTTTGACTCTATACTGCCCCCACAATTTCCAGTGGTATTGTTGCTCTGTTTTCGTGTGTCACCATAAGCTCCCATAGGTGCACAATGATGGACAAAATTAATGCAAAGTATGGACAAAATGCATCCTCCCTGTACGTGTTTTGCACAGAGTACACATGGACCTTAACGCTGAAATAACGGGATTGAGCGTTGAGCTACAGCTGCATATAAACATTCAGTCAGAATCGGTGAACTCGATTTGGCCACGGTGCTCTGTGCATGTGTTACAGTCCAGGGATAGTAGAAATGAAGGCTGGTACATTTGTGACAGAGTTCCTGCTCTGTCAGCTTAAACTAAAAATCGTTTCAAGTTAATTGGCAGTGGGAAGACATGGAATGCTAACAACTAGCTGCATGCTATGCTAAATGTGTTTATCGGCTGGGTCAGCAAGCTAAGCTACAGCGGGTAACACAACAACCCAAACCCACTTGCGCTTCTATCAAAGTGAGGACCCTCATAGACATAATACATTCCCTAGCCCCTTACCCTAAACTTAACCGTCACAACTAGACGCAAAAACCCAATTCTAACCCCAAAACCAGGTCTCAACGCTGAAAAAGCCCTTTAAAGAAGCGAGGGCCAGACAAAATGTCCTCACTCTGTAGGGTTTATACAATTTTTGGTCCTCACTCGGCAACAGATACAAGGACACACGCACGTCCTTTGTAGAGCGAGTGACATATTTATCTTCAGAGGAAAGGCGGGACAAGGAAAGATACAAAGCCTAAAAACAGACGCCAGTCAGGTAGTCGTAGATAAATGACTGGGAGTGAGTGTGTGTGTGAGGATTGGAGATGAGGCCAGACAGTGAGCCCGATACTGTAGACCAGTGAGTAGGACACAAGAGTGTCTTTGCATGGACAGTTTAACAGTGTTTGTTCAAGTCTTAGAGGCAGAGAAGACTGAAAACACAGTTGCATTTGCAGCCTTTAGTTCTTAGTGAACAGTGTGTTAAGTCTGGACTGTCATCTTTGAAATCAATGACACGGCTGACACTGGTCCTTCTTGACCATCAGCAATGAAAGAAAAGCTCTGTTTACGCCTTTGGTTATTCCCGCCTCTGCAATCCAACTTTTTTTTTTTTTTTTAACCTGAGCATCTCTCTCAGAAACTAAGAAATCTAAGGCAGAGAATAGAATCGGCTCCCTGTTTACACCAGCACACCAGGATCATTTGTAGCAGTATGGATGCTGACTTGACACAGTTGAGACAAAGTTGTGGTTCTGCCTTCATGGTCCCATGGTGGTCATTTTTATCCTCGTCGTCCAGACATGATCATCTAAACCTTAATATCAAGTGAGAGGGAGATGTTTTCCAACCTTACTCACCCTCTGCTCTCTCTCTCTCTCTCTGTGTGTCATGTTGTAGAACAGCTCTTTGCCAGAGTAGTGATAAGTGTCACCTCAGTGGGGGCTTTGGCACCTGGGTTGGTGTTAAAGAGGTGGTGGTGGAGTCGTCTCGAATTCACGCCTTATTGACAGTAGGAGATGATCCTGTAACTAACCTAATACACACATACTAGAGAGAGAGAGAGAGATTATTTCCTGTTATATGTGGATATTCAAATCTATACCGTCATTATAGAGTTTTTACTTTCACTTTATCCCTTTATATTTCATAATTCACAGTTTATCGTGTATTTATATATATATAGTTGTACATTTTTTGTTTCTATTTTGTATTCTATTCTTTTATTCTTGTAATGACTAATACTGCTGTAACAGAACAACTTCCCAGTGTGGGATCAATAAACTACATCCATCCATCTACAGTATATCTGATATCTTATTGGCCAACTTGTCCCTAACGGGCAGCATAATATATCAAGGCAATATGTAATGCAATGTGTTTCTTTTCCGACTGTATGCATAAGAAGTGAAAACGGTAGATAGCTGTGGTGCTGCACGACATCAAAAGTCCAGGACAAGCAAAAAGTCGAGCATTTTACCAGAACGTCAAAAATCCCAAGAGAGTGAGGTGAGGCAGAGTAAGATTACTGCACTCAAAAAAAGTGAGCATAGAAGTCAGAGTGACAGGAACCCACAGGCAACAGACTCTGCTTGTGTCATGATGACTTTATATCAGGAAGAGAATTATTGCAAAGCATTCTTTGGAATAGGAAGAGGGAACGTCGAAGATGTCAGACTGGTCTGCATGTCTGAAACAGTGTCCGCTCCGGCTGTTTCCATATTTTTGAAAAGCACAGTTAGGGCACTATAATGGTCAGATATAGTTATTTATATAGATATCATTTATCTTTGTGGATTTAAAGTGTGCACTGAACCGCCACAGAGGAGGTGTAAACAAATGCGTGTTGTCGACACACATTTGAGCTCTATTAACATACAGTAAAATGTGATATCTGAACATCTAAACTAGTGGTTTCTTAAACTTTTTATAGCAAGTAGCACCTGAGAAAACAATGAGCTCTCTAAGTAACACCATTATCTCCAATGTTAAAATACAGTGGTGTAAAGAGGCCCAGCAAAGTCAGCTACGGACTTTTCACAGGAGGCAGATTTATTCCCAATAAGAAAATTTGATCATCTGCCTCTTCCTCACATATACTTTAGACAGTGGTGTAGTAAGAGTAGATTAAGATGGAGTGAGACACAAGATGACCCTAATCATTATTATTTAATTCATTTACTGTATTTTTACAAAACGGAACTGTTTAAATATATTATATAATATATTGGATCCTAGCTGTAAAAATGTAACTGCACAGATTATGTTATATTCTCTCCTTGGCAGTTGTTTGCTGAGTTTTAGAAAATAATACAAGAAATGTGGAAAAAGAAGAACATGGATGCAGGTAAATGCGTCATTGTTTTCAAATTTGAATTTGCCCTATGGTGGATCAATAAAGCATCTTTTTACATCATACCCCAGAAGTCTCTGTTTCTCCCTGTCCAGACCATAATGCAATAATATTCACATGAAAATGGGACATTGAAACAGGTCAGCAGTGGATGGCGGGCACATCTGGAGCAGAATTTATGTGTTTTTAATTTAGAGACAGAGGAGTGTGAATGTAGCTTAAAAATCACTGTATCACACACATGTGATTCCCTGTGGAGATCGGGAGAAGATAATCTGCTGAAGTTCTCACAGTAGAGAGAGATGACATGACGTAATCTCTCTCTCACACACACGCACACACACACGTTTGCGCTTCTATCAAAGTGAGGACCCTCACAGATATAATGCATTCTCTAACCCCTTACACTAACCTTAACCATCACAACTAGATGCCTAACCCCAACCCTAACCTAAACCCATTTCTAACCCTAACCCTAAAACCAGGTCTTAACCCTGAAAAGCACTTTAAAAAAAGTGAGGACCAGCCAAAATGTCTTCACTCTGTACGGTTTATACAATTTTTCCTCACTCGGCAACAAATACAAGAACACACAAACACATCCTGTTCCTTTTGACAAATACATGCTAAAACGAGACTCGGACACATTTGTACTACTTAAGGCCTCTGTGAGACTTATGTATTTGTTGTTATTGTCATGTTACACATTATTTTTCTTGTTTTTGTTGCCTTTTAGTGCGAGTAGTTGAGTATTTTGTCTCATTCCATCAAACTAACTAAAGCCAGTGGCTCTAACGTGACGCATTTATGTTTGTGTTGTTTATTAATGTGCAATGTCCCCGAGGGAGATACACGCACAGACAAGAAAAAAAGTAATAAATGTTCACAAACGTCTTCTTTACCTCTCTGCTTTACTGCTAATAAGGCCATTTGTCTTTGCACATTAATAGGGAAATTGATATTTAAGTTACACACCAGTGAGGTTAGTTTGGGCTCCAGAGAGGCTGTGTGCATGTGTGTGTGTTTGTCAGTCCTATGCTAAAGGGAAGTGTCTGTGTTAATCAAAGAGCAGGATGAGGTGACATGTAGCTGCTGAAGACCTATTGGCTTCTTTACAAGACTGCTACACACCCACCACATATGAGACAGCGTGTAAATGACTGGTTTGTAACCAGACTAGGCTGCTTTGGTAAATCCTCAACTCCCAGTGTGATTTGAAAGGCTTAATTCACCTCATGTGTCCAGTTGGAAAAAGATGACCTCTCTCACTCTCTCCCTTTTTTTTTCTTTCTTTTCTTTTGATGATCACAGACTTTTGTCAGGCATTTACAGCCATGACTGTGACTTAACAGAAGGAGGTGCCACTGTGGTGTGACAGGCTTTAAAGGGTCAGTTTAACTTTTGCCTTTCCTTTAAAAGAGACACAAAGATGAAGTTTTTAAGGTAGATTAAAGGGGAAATGGCCAATAAACAGTGGTGCCACTGTTCATTTGCAGACAGTACTGCAATTAGGTAAAGAAATTCCTCATGTACAGTATAATTTATGTAAACACGTGTTAAGATCTGTTTGGCACAAGCGAAACCAGAAACCGTTTAATATTAGCAAGTCGAAACAGTGTGTATAATCACCCAATATAACAAGGTGTACACACTTAATTTAGTGTCTTCATTTGACTCTCACTTAAAACACATTTTCATTCATTTTTCATTTGTAAAGCCTACTCTGACTTTACTGAGCCACCTGTTTATATTTGACTGTTTTTTTTAACTTTACTTTTTGGTTTGTTATATTAGATGATTTTCATTTTATTGGAATGAATTTCTGTTTCTATATTCTATCAAGATTTTTTTTTTTTGCTCTGTTCAAACCCTTTGAACATTTCCGTGATAAGTGCTCTTTAAACAGAATTAAGATTACATAATGTGCAGTGAGTTTAAATTAATCTAGTTTCAGGAGCGCAAACACTCACACACTTAATAGTCCAATTTTAGTCGGACTAAGACTAAGACAGTAGGACTCGGTAGTTCAGTTTTGTGAGTGTCACGTAAACCTGTTAATCCGAGTAAAATCAAACTACTCTAAGTTGGACTAACATACCCACATAATTCAATTCAAAGTCTGATTATTACACTTAAATGGACTGGAGGTGGACTTGCACTAAAATTTCCTCCCTGGTCTTCGACCCAGAAGTCACTGTGTGAAGCTGCTGTGATGTTGTTTTATATGCAAGACAAACACACAAACTAGTGACGGGCAAAGCAGTTCTTTTCAGTGTACTGAATCATTAGAATCAGTTGATTAAAAAGATTTGTTCACTGAACTGTTCAGTACTTCCTGCATGAGTGGAGCACAGACTCTGCCTGACACAGTCACTGAGTTGAAATACAGCTGAACAGACTCCTCTGTTAAATGTTGAGTTTTTAGAAAATTCCTTATTAAATGCTGGAGCTTAATACGTTTTTGGGATTTTTAAGTCTTTTAACAGTTCAGAAATGTTCAGTTTGATTCCAGCATCGGACTTTGTGCTCATGTGACGACACTCACTGTCAATCAGTGGCCGGCAAGTCTGTTGACATCACATTTTAGTATCGGCTCAGCTCTCTTGGAACCTCACCAGAGAAGGTATCCAAAAAAAAAAAAAAGCACCAGGTACCAGGTACTGTCCCTAATGGGAAAGCAAGAAATTGAATCGAGACATTACAGTCTACATACAGTAATACAGTACTAGAACTTCATAATTGGAAAAGTGCCATAAGTTACTGCACTTCTCTGTCACCTGTTGAAGAAAATGTGCTTCCGTGATGCTGCACATCAAAGCAGAGAGAGAATGAATCGTCCCACAGGAGGAGGAGTGTCAGTGCACCGAGCTCTGGGATTTCCCGGGTACCCCGACCTTTGACCATGACCCTCCATCCCAATCTCACAAACCTGCCTGCTCGTTAACCTGGTCGTCATGCGTGTGACCCACGGGCACTTCAGAGGAAGTCCCAGCAGCAAGTCATCTGTGGAGGGTTAAAGCGTTACAGAGGGACAGAGAGAGAGAGAGAGAGACGTGCATGAGAGCGAGGGAAGGGAAGAAAGACGAGTCCAGCCAAAGTGTCATGATTCATGCATTAACGCTGGAATGCCATTGAGAAGTGGAACAGGCTTGGTGGTTTCCAGCAGCAGGGGAGACAGCATGAGCATGCAAATGATGATGTAGTTAAAGGGAGAATCCACAGCAAAACAAAATCCATGTGTGCAGCCTCAACTTTGACCTGGTGTATAAAAACACAATCAATACAGACATACTGACATAATTAAAATGTGTCACTGTGTAATATTTGATATTATTATGATGCACATGGGCATGTATGTAGTGTTCTTATGTCACAAATATGTGAATCTATTCAAATTTGGGCCCCTTGATTACTGATTCATGGTAATTTGATGAAAATTAAGTGACGACAAGAAATATTATTAAAAGAGTAAAAAATTATTTGAGTGAATTATTTGCTCTCCACCGAGGAACTTATGCATGGAAACTAGTTCTGTCAAATGTTAAGTGGTGCTAGAAGTTACATACTAGAGCTTTAAGGAGAAAAAGAAAATTGCAATTTTTGACATTACTCACAACACTTAAGGAGTCACAATAAATTAGAATTGCAATACATAGTGAATTAGTAGCCAAGTATTGTGTTACATAGAGATTTTATAAGTATTCAGATGAAAGTCCATTAAGAGATTTAAAAACAAGCAATAGGATTTTAAAATCTGTTGATCTGTTACATAACATGTATCATATGTGTGTACTGAACACACACAGTGTGGCTCCCTGTTCAGAGAAAAACTGCTAAAAGGTAAAAAATATAAATTAGTTAATTCTTTGGGACCTTTTTCTGCCATAAACACTGACCTTGTCAGGACCAGACGTCTTCATGGAGACCAAAACCTGGTCCTATAATGAGGCAGAACCTCATTTCTGAGGAGCTGGTTAAGTTCATGACTAATATTTGAATTGTGGTTAGGTTAAGGTTAGGGTTCGGCATTAACTAGGTTATGGTTAAGGTTGGGGATAACGCTTTGTTTAGGCTGTAATGTAATGTCCTGAGAAGAACAGCTGTGTGTGTGTTTGTGTGTGTGCGTGAGGCCTTGTGGGTTCACCAGCCTCATCCAATTTTACAGAATCAGGTATAAACATTCCATTCTTGACCCAGTAGAAGATAAATTATCCAAACCTCTTTGCTCGGAGCAGAACCAATGACATGAGTATTTGTAGTTGTAGGGAAAGAGGATGAATGTCTGCGCCTGGTGACAGGATTGTACAACTGCTCTGAACTCCTCTGAACCTCAGACAGATCTGCTGAATACAGACAGAGGAAGAAATGGGAAAATAATTTACAAAATATACGTCATGTTCTATTGAAGAAGACCTCCAAGTGGCTACCTGCCTCTTCCCTCGACTTCACTCTTTCCATATACAGTTTATGACCCATTTACATACATTATAAGGCACTTTTTCCAATCACGTACGCTCACAAATTGGCAGGGACACATCAACAATAGAGCAGAGCAGCAGGGGATTGAACCCCAGCCCACTGTACCACTATTCCACCGCCTCCTATAGTGCATGTCTGAAAGCAGGATTTGTGTAAATACCTTATACAACCACATTTCAAAAAAACCTGAACGATCACTATAAACACTGGTTCCCAACTCTTTTCCTTGAAGCCTCTCTAGTTTGTGTCCAAGACAAACCAGGCCCCGAACCCAAACCCATATCCATACATACAAAAAATAAAAGAATAAAGTGAATAATTACAAACGTTTAGGTAGGTTTTTGTTCCTTTTCTCACAGTAAAACTGTCCGGTGCTTCCATAAAATCAAAACCAAGGTAACTCTTGATAAAAACTGCCGTGTTTTCTTTTTTGATACTGGTGGGTTTTGGTACTTTTACGTTTCTCAGGCACGATGTTTTGTCATATAGATGCTGGAATGCGAACAGGTGTAGCTGTTAAATGACCTGATGAGACTTGTTTAAGCAATTGGTAATAAATGGGTTCATACATTTAAAGGTGATACCAAGTTCTGATTACCCAATAGAGCCATGGTTCTCAAACTGTGGTATGTGTACCACCAGTAGTACGTGAGCTTCCTCTGGTGGTACTTGGAGGACAATCAGAAATACTGTTCTACAGTAGATGAGTGAATTACCTTATCTCTTGCTCCAGTTTAATATACTTTTACTATAGTGTCTGAAGTATATGTGAGGAAGAGGATGACGATGAGAGAGATTATCTTATTAGGAATAAATCTCCCTCCTGTGAAAAAGTTTACACCACTGTATTTTTAATGTCAACAATAATGGTGTTACTTTGAGAGCTCAATATTTCCTCAGGTGGTACTTGGTGTAAAAAGTTTGACAGTGTGCGTTTGTGATTTTCTAAATTTAATGTGCACAAATATATCATTTTAAAAAATAACGTCACGACCTCAGAGCAGACAAAGCTCTGTGTCCCCCCGTGTGCTCTCTGGGCCTGGACCCCAGGTTGAGAACCATGGACTTAAACCATAAATGTCTGACCACAACCCTAACAACTCTTGTCAAGGTAATGGACTTTTTAACCTCGGTCTGACCCGAATTCAGTCCCCGAATGGACGCCTCACTTCAGCCTCTCTTTTTTTTCAACAAACCAACTGGATGAAAGGCGGTGGAAATTTTGTAATTTTAGTTGGTCATACCCACAACTCAGACACGTGACAGTCATTCAGAATATAAAACACGACCATGTCGTGCAGTAATTCAAAAATATGTTTTCCTCTGTTCTTGAAGAGTCACTTCAGTTTTTATCGTCTTGTTGGATCTGGTAAACATGAAACGGCTCTTCTCAGTGACAACCAATTCAGCATTAATAATAATAATAATAATGACAATGGGAGTTTTACTTGTGGAAAATGGAGGAGTGTCTGCGTCACTAGATAGTGGAGACAGTGGTGAGAGACCAACAAAATTGGAGGGATTTTATGTGGCTGACTTTAAACCAAGATCATAATTTGGTCTCAAACACAAACTACCACAACATGGAATGAGCTTCAGATGCCAAATAACCACGACACTCCAGTTAGTCCCGTGCTACACCAGAGGAGGATCCCCATGTGTCTTTGCTTTACTACACAAGAAGTGTTTGAAGAATTCAGGTTTTTTCTTGACGTGAATATGTAGGAGAAACCGTTCTTCTGTTGGACATGGAGCAAAGATTGTTTTTCATGGACTGCAGTTAAAGAACATTTCAAGATTCCATAGTAAAAATCCCAGTAAGATTATTGATTGATCATATAGACGACATCTAAGTATTACAGTAAAAATCACACCATGTTTTCTATTATTAAGTTAAGTGTTTCAGGATTTAGAAGTATTTGTCTCTCAGAGGGAGGCAATTATTTTTTTAATCTGACAAATTTATTTACAAAGATTTCATTTTAGAACAGAGGAGGTGGAAGATTTGATTATTTATGTTTAGAAGAATAAAAGAAATGCATGATTTTTTTTATGTTTATATGGCAAAAAAGAAATTAATGAGCTTAAAAACATGAAGATATATGGGGCAAGTTTATTGAAGCAGACAGTTTGATTCATTATTTGTCAACTAATTTAAACTTATTGATTTACACATTGATTGAGTTGTCTGTTTCTCCGTGAGACAATAAAAAAAAGAATTTGTGAATTTTATTGTTTTAAATATTACTGTCCTCGATGCAAATTGTGTATGTGTATATAGACATGTATACATATATATGTGCAAACAGCCATAACTAATATTTGGTTCATGACATTATGACAAATATTGGTAGGAATCAGGTACTTCACGATATGATACGATACGATATCAATAATATCATGATTCTGGGATTATCAATATATTGCAAAACAATCATAAAGTGATACATCATATCTGTCTAACTGAACAAAACAAACTGTCACTGAAAAGTTATGGATGGGGCATCTCTTAACATAGCTGCCATTATTTTGCTGTAAACTTTCCCTTCTTCAGCCACGTAACTTCCACCCAAGTTTCCCTCATTCATTTGAGCAGCGCCACTGTGAGGAGACATGAAGTAGCAACACTGGCAGGGAGTGTATACTTCAGAGCACCTAAATTTATTCATTAAAATATCGATATTTTTGCTGATGTGTGTATGATGTATGTATGAGTCCAGACCTGGGGTCTAAGGAGAATCTTCTGAATAGAAATCAGGCCAATTCTATCATAAATGCAAGAGCGTGCTGCAAAATGAATGCAACCGTGGATTGAAATAAATGTAACATTGTGTGAGCTTATCAGAACACAGTGAAACATAATCGAGACGGGGTTGTTATCAAACCTCTGTGTGCCATTAACTGTCATTTCTGTGCGGTTTCTGTGTGCGCGCGAGGACACCAGAGTAACGGAAAACCCGGGTCAAACGTCTTGTCTGTGCGTACACACTTGACTGACAAAGTCAATTCTGATTGTGAAACAAATGCATTAGAGAATAAACACTTACACAGGCACACACACACACACAAAAGAAGCGAGGGACTCCACTGAGGTGTCTCAGTGGAGATGGGCTGACATATGGCCAGCAGACCACTGCACTGGGTGGAGCAGTGTGTGTGTGAGGGTGGGGCTGCTGAATGGTCTGACTGAGGGTGCAGATGAATAGACCGGTGGTTAGAGACAGTTGAAACTCAATATTCATTCTCACTGTTTCCCTGCTGCTGTTTGAGAGAGCGACAGAGAGAGAGAGAGATTGTGTTTTTTTAGCCTCATTAACTTTTTTATTCATCTTTTAATCTGATACCATTTAGGGAAATGTCAGCTTTTTTAGAATTAGGTTTATTAGCATTTATTTACTACCAGTGACATGATGTTTCCTCTGCTTCTTTTTTATGACCAATTTATGGCCTTTGTATGTGTAAATCTTATGTTAGTTTTATGTATTGATGTGTGTTTTTTGTGCAACTGGAACTTGCAAAGCAAAGTAACCCCGAGTGATTTTATTTATTGATTGATTGATTCATAACAACACAACAGTTAATCAAACTTTTTCAGTTTGAAAAAGTATGAGAAGGATTTTTTGCTGGAGAAAAACAAATCAAATCAAAAGCAAAGCTCAATGGAAAAACATTTTTGAACTCAGTTATTTCTGTTTTTGTTAATCTGCAAATTAAGACAAATCCACATAGAACTGATGATAATTTGTTTTTCCTCTATATCTCTGTCCTTCTGAATATTAAAGGCTGCTTACATATTCCCATCATTGTCCACTGACTAAATAGTACAGTGTTTTCCTCTTTCTTCATTAATGGTACAGCTGGGTCAGTAGGTGTCTCACAGACAATGTCCTCAGTTGGCTACAGTATTAAAAAAGAAAAAAAGCAGGGTGAATGAGACCAAAGGAGAAGTGGGACAACGTAGGAGCAGGTCGACTTCAGGGTCAACCTCATTTCATCAACATGTGGGAATTCCTCCACTCTGCCAGTCAATTCCTAAACATTAACACACACACACACACACACACACACACACACACACACACACACACACAGGGGCTGTTTGATGGCTATTTGACAGAATGGCCCATTGCCATGGTTACAGCAGCACTCCATCAGTCCATTCAAGGAACAGATGGCCGATGTGCAACAGGAGGCATATGTTTCAATGAAGACACACACACACACACACACACAGCACTTTCATACACACACATACACACACACAGCACTTTCATACACACACACACACAGCACTTTCATAAACACACACACACACACAGCACTTTCATACACACACATACACACACACACAGCACTTTCATACACACACACAGCACTTTCATAAACACACACACACACACAGCACTTTCATAAACACACACACACACACGCAGCGCTTTCATACACACACACATACACACACACACACAGCACTTTCATAAACACACACACAGCACTTTCATACACACACACACACACACAGCACTTTCATAAACACACACACAGCACTTTCATACACACGCACACACACAGCACTTTAATACACACACACAGCACTCTAATACACACACACACACACACACACACACACACACACACACACACACACACACACACACACACACACACACACATCCATGGACAAGGACACACAAACTCATCCACATCATTGTGTCATTCTCACTCACTCACTCACACACACACACACACGCATGTTAGGATTCACACTGACTTCCTTTAATTTGGACAGGTGAAATTAAAACCTTTTTCTTAACCATAACCACTTTATACCTTACCTGAGCCTAACCACAGTTGAAATAGCAATAAGATGAAAGGTCTTAATCCTAACTTCACCTTTCAACAACAGAGGTTGTACTTCACAAGAACCAGGCTTTTACCCCCATGAGGACGAGGGGACCTGAAAAAAGTTTGTGTTTATCCCAGAAAAGGTCCTATAGCGGTAACAAGTACAAACACACACACGCACACACACACACACACACACAGGGGAATGCATGGATGCACCCCTGTGTGTGTTGAACAACCAGCAGCATATGTTCTACTAGTCAGAGTATTCATTCATTCAGGGACAGACAGAGGGAGGAGGGGGGATGGATGGATGGATGGATGGATGGATGGATGGATGGATGGATGGATGGATGGATGGATGGATGGATGGATGGAGAGCAGGAACACACTTCTGTCCTCTGCTGGTAATAAACAAAACATCTCAGATATCAACATTTAAGTTAGGTTCTAAATTTACAACCAATCACAATAAGTTGGTGAAACATGCAGGCAAACATCGATATGAGCATTTAGTGTAATTTACACATTTAAACCTGCTCCACACTACAGGATAATTGGCCAGATTTCTGTCTCAATCTGGCCCTTCAGACAACCATGGGTGCCTTCAGATTTTAGGCTGATTTGAATAGATTATCTAGCCAAATTACCCTGTAGTGTGAGGGATTAACAGACACGGTTTTAACAACATCAGACAAAACAGAGTCTTCCAGATTATATAATATAAGGGACTTGACTGTGAAACAGATGTTGCGTACGTTTAGTTTACTTTAGTTTCCATTTCTCAGCAAAGGTGTGTGGTCCTGCGTCTTGACTGGATCGTCTAGTCTGTGCTTTTTCAGGATTAAAACATCTGAAAATTCTCTTGTGTGGGACAGCCTTCAGTTTCCTGTTTACTTACCCAGTGGTGGAAACAAATTGACTACATTTACTAAAAGGTCCACCGAGTAACACTAAGTAGGGTTTATTAACAGAAACTGAATAAACTTCTTGTTTTTATAGTCTTAAAATATGTCTACTATATGTACTTTAGCCAAGGGCCTTGTTGTCTGGAGGCTGTCATCTTGTGCCACAATGTTTCTACGGTAGCCTTAACTGACAAAACAGCCAGTGTTTTGGCTAATCCTTTGTGTATCTCCTTTTAGGCCAGCCGATGCTCAGGTGGAGAGTTACCGACACACATTTTAATAAGCACGCGCGGAGACAGCGCTCATCCAACGTTGATGTTTATCGAACATAAATCGCCGGTTGACTTTCCATGATCATAAAACAAAGTTAAACGAGTAACCTAATATGCAAGGTCCGAAACAGTTGTGCGCGAGTGTGTGGTCGGAAAACTTTCAGACTCCGCCCAGCAAGCCCCAAAACGTTCATTCATAAAAATTAAATAGCCACCTGTGACATACGTCACCATCAAACTGAAATAAAATAAATGTCTTTAAGGACCTTTATAGATTTTAAACTAGGATTACTCTAGCTCTAGATGATCTCCTTAATATTAATTTCTTCTATAAATAAAATACCATCATTTGCTGAAAACAAGTATTTTCCAATTATATTTTAAGATTCAATATGGCTCCAACAGCCAGAGCTTATGCTTGAATTTTTCGATTCACAAACGGAAAAGACTAACATGCTTTCTGGTATGTGAAGGCCATCGTAGTTTATTTGATCTGCTTGAGAAAGGGAGGGGAAGATGAAGATGAAGTCCTCCATTTGTTACAATCTGCAGTCTCACTATTATTTTTACACGCTGGATCTTTAAATGCTGTACTTACACATACAAGGGCGTCAGTCACTGGCATTTTCACCTGCACGTACAGTACACGCCTGTGATTCTGTTCATGCTTCATTATGGTTCCGTATCTGTCTGGTGTTCCACGTCTGTGGACTCAATCCCACCTTCCATTTGTGGCAGTTTCTCCTTTGTATGTCCTTGTACACTTTAAGTGCTCAGTTGTACATGTGGACCTTCTCTTTGTTGTCGCATTTGACCAAACCAAGAAAACACGTCACCAACTGGACTGGAAAGGCTGTGCTACAGAGCATGCACGAGAGAGAACTGCCTGCGTGGACTCAAAAACTGTTGTTGTTGTTAAGGAGGACATGAGGACAGAAGAGGACAAAGGGATTGGACAAGATGGAGGAATATGATCCGCTGTGGCGACCCCTAAAGGGAGAAGCTGAAAGAAGAAGTGGGTCAGCGTGGGTCATGGACACATGATGAAGTTCACATCACACAAACCCAAGTGGACCTCTTTGGACACATGGATGCAGAAACAAAGTCCCAGGCCTAAGTAACCTACTATAAGTTGGAATTGTTATATTGCCACTCATGTTTGGACAAAACAAACCAACATTCAATTCTTGAAGAAGTACAAGCAGCGATTTAAAAAAAGACCCCACAAAAGTGGAAGACACAACAAAGGTAAAGCTGAGAGACGCACATTTAAATCAAACTACAGCTTATTCATAGTTACTTGATTACTAGAATCTATATCCAGTCCTTGAACTGTAAAACCATATTTTCCCCTCTTGTTTGGTAGATTTCCTTTGACATGGCCAACAGTTCACAAGACTAGGCCTTCATCATCTTGTCAGAAATTTAACTGAAAAATATTATACATAAAACAGGGTGGCACAGTAGTGCAGTGGTTTTCTCTTGTTTTTGAATCCTCGGTCTTTGTAGAGTTTATTTCCTATCTCCAAAGTCTAAATATAGACAAGAATATAGTTCATCTACTGTATGTGGCAACATCCACACTAAACCATTATCAGTTAAAAAGGCATAAATTCTGATCTGGGCAGGAATGTCGTCTAAACTATCCTGGCATTTTCAAGCCCTGAATATGGAGAATTTGGTAAATGCTGCTGGTTCTGTCTTTGTTTGAAAACCCTAACACAGCATTTTTGTCTGGATGAGCAGAAACAGAGAAAATGTAAAATAATGTTACAGTTACTCACATTCACATCCTTCTATTGGCCACAACTCGACTATCCGTCGTGAACAAAAATCTCCATTATCACTAGTCTGTCTCAATTTGCAAATCCCTGTTTTTAATTTTTACTATTGTTTCTTGAACACAAACCAGGATACCAATATTGAAACTCATTGTTCAGTTCACTCTATTGGAATATGTTTGAGCACCTGAACAAGTTTTTTCTTTTAAGAGCCTCCATCTTTTGTGCAGTCATGTTTTTTAATAATGGATTACAGGAGTAGCACTGGGAGGAGCTGTCTTAGGATCAGTGCTGGCCCCAGGGTTTATGAAGCCCTTAGAGGCCCCCTCCCACCACCTCAGAGTCACCTGTGCTTGACTGTTATTGATACAAGTGATTGACACAACTCTATCATCTGCATTAATTATTGTTGTGTTGCTGTTTCCACACCAAACCAATGTTTTTTTGCTTTTCCACTAGGTAAAGTACCAGGTACCCAGAGATTTTTTTTAGTACCTGGTCTGGTGAGGTTCCAAGCGACGGACTGCAGGCCACCCGAACTTTAGATCGGTTATAAAGACTTCAACATCGGGAATCGAGCCCATAACCCTCAAGTTGAAAGACATCTATCATCGCCTCATAAAAGAGTGTCATCATTTTTGATTATCAACCTCTCTCTATAAAGTATCTCTCTTCTTTTTCTGATCAGCTTTCCCCTACTCTTTTTGTCTTCTTTTTCATGTTCTCAAGTTCTAAAATCACTATCCCACTGACCCCAGTTCCACTAACTATATGCTATTAGACAGGAGTCTGGAGCTGGACACACACAGAGAAAGAGAGAGAGTTGCACAGCTGTTCTTGTTAGGACTTTGCATTGACTTCCGTACATTTGAACAGCCAATCTCAGGACTAAACCATCACCAGTGTCTGCCTAATCCTAAACTTAACCGAACTATAATTCAAATCTTATGTCCAAGTTTAACCAGAGCCTCAGAAATGAGGTTCTGTCTCAGTAGGATCAGTCTTTAGTCCCCATTAGGACGACTGGTCCATGATTATACCAGAAAACATCCTGAAGAGGCAATAAAAACAAGTACACACACACATACACAAGTGTACTCACCAGTCTGGGAGTTGTTCCCTCTCAGTTTTGGCCCCAGCTAAAGAAAGAAGTTTATATTTATATCCAGTGCTGCAGTAAATACAGAAGGGATATATTTGGTCACTTTGGCTCTGTGTATTTTCGGATGCTCATGTCACTTTGGTTCATGCCTTTGTAAAACTGACTAAAAACGACTACAAAGAGCAATGGCAGACTCACTTCTGCAGCCAGGATTCAAGACTCTTTCTTCATTTGTAAACACGCACGTACACATGCGTTTGTACACAAACTAAAGAAGATGTCTTGTGTTCCACAGACTGACCCTGTATGTGAAAAAAGGAAGTCACCAGCAAAATCACAACGGTGCATCAGAAGGTACTTGTTAACTTAGTGAACCATTTGTTATCCCCCTTATAATAATAACCATTACCTTCTATAACAGCTGGTTCGTATGCAGTTTACTCGTGTGTCAACAAGTGGGGCTGTGGTTGAGCCAAATTGTTGCCTGCGCTTACAGTTTCTCCCAAAGTCGTATAATTGGATCGGTACAAACAAGGGAGTGTTGTCGTCCACAGTCACGTGACCGGCTCTGTGAGGAGAAAATAAAGAATAGTGTGGTGGGGTTAATGCTAACACAAGCAGGCCAGCAGTGATGACGTCATCATGCTGTTGACGAGCAGGTGGATCAGGTTTATCACCTCAGACCCGCTTTGATATCTGACTTTGTTTAGCCGGTTGAATTCACTTTTCAAATTCCTCCTTTTTTGTACAGCAGTGATGAAAGCCCTCACATTTTGACACTTTATTTTTTATTATAATATTTCCTACATTCTTGCATCTTTTTTTTTTTTTACATCATATTTAATCTTCTTTACATGTACACTACCGTTCAAAACTTTGGGGTCACTTAGAAATTTCCTTATTTTTGAAAGAAAAGCACTGCTTTTCAATGAAGATAATTTTAAACTAATCAGAAATACACTCTATACATTGTTAATGTGGTAAATGACTATTCTAGCTGCAAACGTCTGGTTTTTGATGCTATATCTACATAGGTGTATAGAGGCCCATTTCCAGCAACCATCACTCCAGTGTTCTAATGGTACATTGTGTTTGCTAACTGCGTTAGAAGGCTAATATGGATGATTAGAAAAGCCTTGTGCAATGATGTTAGCACAGCTGAAAACAGTTTAGCTGCTTAGAGAAGCTATAAAAGTGACCTTCCTTTGAGCAAGTCGAGTATCTGGAGCATTTGTGGGTTCGATCTAACCTCGTCAATGTCTTGACTATATTTTCTATTCATTTTGCAACTCATTTGATAAATAAAAGTGTGAGTTTTCATGGAAAACACAAAATTGTCTGGGTGACCCCAAACTTTTTGAACGGTAGTGTATGTTTTGCTTTCATCTGATATTTGCTATTTCTTATATTTAAGAGATGAGAAGTGCCTGATTTCCCAGTTTTGGGTCAATAAAGTCCGTCTGTCCCGTATATGGACAAAAGCATTTTGCTAAACCTGTTAAGTATTGAAATAAGGATTTGGACTTGGCCCCTTATCTCAAAGGAAGGACAATCATAACGCTTCGACATTTTGGATAATGCTAGGCCTCAGACTTTGCGGTGACAGTTTGAGGATTGTCTACTCCAACATGACTGTGTCCCAGTGACCAAATCAAAGACTATAAAGACGTCTTTTGACGAGTTTGGTGTGGAAGAACTTGATTGACCCACACAGAGCACCGACCTCAACCCCGTCGAGCACCTTTGGGATGAACTGGAAAAGAGATTGTGAGCCAGGCCTTCTCGTCCAACATCAGTGCCTGACCTCATCAATGCTCTACAGAATGAATGGGCACAAATTCCCATGGAAACACTTCGGAATATCGAGGAAAGTCTTCCAAGAAGAGAGGAAGCTGTTATAGCTGCAAAAGGGGGACCAACTCTACATTACAGTTCCTGTTGGTGTAATGGTCAGGCATCCAAATACTTTTGTCCATAGTCAGTCAGTCAGTCTGTCCATCTAACCGTGCTGTGGACTAACTCGCTTGGAACCTCACCAGAGCGGGTCCTAAAAAAAAATCACTGAGTATCTGGTACTATCCCTAGTGGAAAAGGAAAAAATATTGTTTTGGTGTAAAAAACAGAAACACATCAATAATTAATGCAGATGATAGAGTTGTATCAATCACTTGTATCAATAATAGTCAAGCACAGTTTAAATGATGGATGTGATTCACTGGGACAATATTATTCCATTCTTTCTTCACCTCATCTCTCTGTAGCTCAGATAAACAGCGAACCTGTCCCTCGTGATGGACGTTACCTCATCGCTCGACAACTGTGATAGTAAGTTCCTCACGCGGACATTATAACACTGAGCTAACAGTTGTTTCTGGGTAAATCTAAATGTCGAGTGGATATTTACATGGTATAAAGTTTATTAAAGTGGTTTTGTGGTCCAAATGGGATCAGCGGAGGTGCTGCCCACTGTGGCCACCGCTGGACACCGCAAGGGTTTAAATGGAGTCCCAGTGGTGCGACTGGGTTACACAAACGGGAGTCTGGTTTGAGGCCTTACGTTGAAAAAAAAGAAGAAGAAAGTTTAGATAAGGTGCAGACACATAGTGAGACAGAGTCGTGCAGACAGTCTGTTGAATGATAACCACTGGAGAGGAAAGTGCCTCAAGCCAGTCCCAGGGAGGAGGAGGCCGGGAGAGGGTGTTTGAGTGTTTGTCTCCCTGCTGCTGGAGGGACCACGCCCGGACCTCCACCACGCACACACACACAGAGGAAGCTGATTTGTTGGGCAGCCAACTGAGTTTCCTGTGGTTGCGGCAGGACTACTGACTGTGGACTCAACTTCTGTCTTCCCTCTTCAATCACCTCCTTTCTTTTCTTCTGCACTCTCTCCCCTCTCATCCTGTTTTCTGTTATTCCCTCTATTCTTAGTCCTCCACCTCTCCATCGACCACCCCTCCTTTTCCTCCTTCTTCCCTACTTTCCCTCTTCTCAGTGTTTACTTCTCCTCTCTCCTTTACACGCCTCCATTTCCCTCATCCATTTGCTTTTCTCCCCCTCTTCCTCCCTTTTTAAACTTCCATCCCTCACTTCCTACTCACCAAAGAAAACACATCCCTCCCCCGGTTATTGTTATTATCTCGATAGGGCGACTGGACTCAAGTTATTGCACGCCCCCCCCATAAAATAACTCATAATAATCAGTTACATAAATTTACAGCCACAGGTTGGAGACCTCTGCTTTGCACTATTAAAATCACACACATAAGTTTGTTCTTTTAAGTTCAGATCTATAAATTGATGTTCTTGATGTTGTACAAAATGAATCATCATACTGTTTAAATCCATCTGAAAGTAATTATGCAAACATTTAAAAAAAAAAATAATACAATAATCCTACCCAAAAAATAAAACAAACAACAATAAAAGAAACAAACACAGATGCATAATGTAAAAGATTGAAATCCAGCCTCCAATTAAAACTTACTGGTTTATAACAATACAGCCAAGACTAAAGCAGATTGATATATAAACTATTATTATTAATAATATTACATTCAGGTTATTTAAAAGTGACGTACAGTATGGGGCATTTTCCCAGTGATGAATGGATCACTGAACATGAGAGACAAGTCAATCACATCTAGGGCAGCAACAATGAAGCACCGATACCAGTATTGGTTATCGGGTCTGATGCCGCCCTCCTGTACTCGTGTCCGATACCACTTTACGTGTCGTTAACTGAGCTGAGCAGGTGTCAGCGGCAACGAGCAGATGTTTCACGGCGTCAGCAGTTTAGAAATACTGTAAGATAAGCAGCAAAGGATTTGCCGCTAAGCATGAAATATTATTAATTTAAATCAAATTCAGGTCAACCTGATCCTGTACTCCTGCTCACCTAAAAATCTGCTTGAATCTTGTATTATATTTATCTTTTGATGCCAGACCCAAATGTTTTAAATGAACAGCAAAAACAAAGGAATTTGCCTCACTCTTCCTTTACTTTTGGAGGAGACAGTAAATGTTTAAATGGTATGCATTTTGCTCAAAGTCAAAGTGAGGTGAATAATATTTTTTGCTGAAATGGTATCATTAAATACTCACTCACTAGTATTGACAAGTACTCAAACTTAAGTAATGTTACACTAAAAGTAGTATTGGTGTATTTGTACATTATATAATTACTAAATTAATGATCAAGTAATTTGATGACTTAATCTTTTTTAAAGTAAATCGGGTTTCTTTTATTATTATTCACCAAAGACACCAGAAAAACAGACTATATTTGCTTTATGGATAATACAAGATATTTGAGAACATCATCAATTTGAGGTCAAGGAAAGAGTGTTTTTTTTTAATATTTTATGGACCAAACAACTAATCCATTAATTCAACAATCAAGAAATTAATCAGGTAATAAAACAGTTTAACTTCAGTTAAACCTCAAAACTCACTGCTGTCGATGTGAAAATACAGATGCTTTAAGTGAAATGAAGGGATGTTTTGAGGTCAAATATTAGAAGACACCGGGAAAAAAAACAAAAAACAACTAAACATACACAGTGACATGTTAACTTCACACAGGGTTTGTATGGTGTACAGTGCATAACGCCCTAAAGTTCTTTACAGTAAAGAATCTAAATGTTTAAATTACCTCCTCCTCTGCAACAAACAGCCAAGAAAAAAAAAGGAGCAGATAGTATTGTCTCCTGTAACAGTTTATCATCAATGTTCTGTTTCAGCTGATATTCCATTACTGTTTTTCCAGTTCAAACCATGACTTTAAAAGGATTATGGCACTGGATACACAAGCTTTTAAGATCTTTGCCTTTTAAAGTCAAAGATAAGGTAAATGCAGGCTGAAGGATTAACCGTTAATCCACTTCTCAGGGTAAAGTCCCACATTTCTATGACTCCTTGCTGGCGACTTCTTTGTTCTCTTTCATTTTCTGAATTCAAAATACGATAAGTATTTTTCTCTGAGATGTATTATCTGTTAGTATAAGATTGTTTTAAATCATACACACAAAAAAAAATACAAATTCAAATTAAAATGTTAAAAATATCTCAGTCTCTTAATACTGCCCCCTCTTAATCTCCACTTCTCTACCTAGTGTATCCTTTAGACAAACGTTCTTGATGGGTAATTCACTAATCAGTTTGCTCAGAGAAATCTGATTCCTTCTTTTCTTTCATCACGTATTTCCCATCCTCTTAACTCCCCAAGCTCTCACCGCTTATCCTCTCACTCGTCTTTGTTCAATGTCGAGTTATGTTCCCGGTGCAGGAGGTTGAGACCATCTGAGCGCAGAAGACACAGAAAAAGAGGAAACGTTCGTGAAGAAGACAAAACTCGAGAGGAGACATTTATTTATGGACCATGTCATTGATACCTGGGGGCCAGGTGATATCGTCGTCTGCCTCCGCAATACGACTGACCTCTGTACTGTTTGGGAGAACTGCTTGTGTACTGTGGATTTCCACTGGGGGAGTTCAGGTGAGAATGAGGGTGGAAATGTTGGCCACCTGCTCCTCCTCTCTCCCACGTTTTCTCTCTGCTTCCATTTTCACTTCGGTCTCTTGTTTCCTCCTCCTTCTCCCTCCGTCCTCCTCCATGCTGAGGACCTCCTCTCATCTCCCTCCTGCACTCACCACCACCTGAAATCCAACCTGAACACAGGATAACAAAGCCAAAGTTGTAACAAATGCTTGCTGTACTTTAGTGACATCACCGAACGATACTGAAATCAGAATCAGATCAGGTTTATTGCCACATAAAGCTTTCAGAAAAGGAGGACTTTGTTTTAGTTGTTGGTGCAAATGTCCGAAAAAACACAAGTAAAATAAGGACTACAAATTCAATAAGTAAAAACAGAAGTCTGCACAATATGTTAAAACAGAAAATAGAAGTAGACTCAACAGATTCAAACAGATTTAGTCTCAGAGCAACAGGAAAACTATTTTCTGTCAAATTTGAAACAATGTCAAGTCTTCAATCTCTGGTAATTCTTACCTTTTTTGGGTTTTCACTTTTCAGTCTGTGTGAAATGTTATTCTAAGATTTTCTGAATTTAACAATATCTCTGTGCAGGCGCTCACGCAATCACGCACTCACTCACTCACTCACTCACTCACTCACTCACTCACTCACTCACTCACTCACTCACTCACTCACTCACTCACTCACTCACTCACTCACTCACTCACTCACTCACTCACTCACTCACTCACTCACTCACTCACTCACTCACTCACTCACTCACTCACTCACAGTTTGCCTTTAAAGTTTGTCCACAATTATTCCAAGGCTGCCCACAGAGCAAAAAAAAAAAAAAAAAAACACACAAAAAACAAAACAGAAAAAGACAGAACACACATTCCACAACCAAAAAAACACAACCATGAATTGTAACAAAAACCTGCCAGCGACAAATGCTAAATATTTAAGGAAACCAAAACATTTTGTGAAGTCAAATGCCTATGGATGTCCTTGTCAACTGTCATCAAACAAATACACAAACAAACAGCAGCTTTTTATTCAGTTCATCAGAGTTGTTTCTGTCATGAATTACATAAATGTGATTAACTCAATGTAAAAGTAAAACACTGGCTTTCTGAAAAGCTTCCAACAAACTTCTAACTTCAGGAATTCTTGACAGATGTGGCACATTTCAGTCAAGTTGAAAAGTGCTGAAAATAAAACATCAGGTTCAACTTAGGTCCTTACCAAAAAAGAAGCTGAAAGCTTGTTAGGCTAAATCATGTCACCACCATTCTATCTTCAATCAAAGGTCATACACAAGTGAACAGTCGGGCATGGAACATGGAAAAGCCTCTCTAATTTGGATTTAGAGTAAAACCAAAAGAGAGAGACGGTTTAGAGAAAATTTTCAGACTGAGGTAAGAATAAGTAATTTCTGCATTAGATGAAATTAAAATGTGGGTTATTAAAAATGAACATGATCAACAGGCAGATTAGAGGACAGATTACAAGAACATCGCTGCTCTTCTTCATAGTAGAGTATGGCCCAAAGTAAATGTTATGTTAAATGTTAATCTGAAAACAAGGATTGTTTTCATTTAGTTTTTGCACTTTTAAACTGAGAGGACTCGAGAGAGCAGCTTCAGTGGCTACACTGCTGGAGTGTAATTGTGAGGGCAGGCGGGCAGAGAAGGTATTTGCTGAAGAGACTAAACATCAGGCCTGATTCCAAACAAAAACCAAACCGGGCCCTCTACGATACCACATAGCGCCACCACTACTCTCACGCACACACATACTCTCTCTTCATCTCTGTCTCTACGACATACACACACAATATCCCCACAGTTCTGTGGTAATGATTGGTGTCTGTGTCTGGCAGAAATGAAACACTGAGGTATAAAGAGTGCAGCCTTCCATCTATAAAACCAGAAACATCCTTGAGAGAGCCACAAGGGTTGACTTGGGCAAAAAGCAGACACTTTGGCGCAAATCGGAGACTCTGCATCGACATGGTAGGGAGGAAAAACGATTGCAAAAGGTTTACAAGTCGGCGGGTTGAAAAGGAACAACAGGATTGAATTTCACAGGCTGCTGCTGAGCTGCATCTTCTACAACTGAGTAGCTGAATTTGGCTTTTGGCCTGTACACTACTGTGGAAAGCAAAATTTGGAAAGTATGCATAGTCAGAAGAGCGAGGAGGAATAACAGCGACAAAAGAGCAAGAGAAGCAGGATAAGAATAAAGAAAGAAGGGAGAATACTAAAAAAAAGAATGAAGAGGGAAACAGGGAGAATGAGTGAGGGGAAGGGGAGCAGAAGGAGGGGGGAGAGAAGAAAGAAGCCTGTAATCAGTTCGTCTTGTTGTGTGTCTTAAAATAGAGTTCTCCCAGCCTATAAACAGAAACCTGCTATTACTAGTGCACTGACAAAGCAAGTCTCAGACCCAGAGTGTGCACATGAGCATTTGTGTGGGCGCACACGCACAGCGTGGTATGCACTGAGGCCACAGCACACATGGAGCTGGTTACAGCACAGCCCTCTGGGTAATGTGGTTCTGTGAGGGGCAGCAGAGGACTACAACCACAGATCAAGTGTCAGATTATAATGTTCCTTCTCTGATGAGCTGCATGAGCATTTTCATCAGGTTTTCATATGTGGAGCTCACATCAGAGAAGACTCTTCATGTTTGTGTACACAGTGGACAATGATTAGAAACAAACACCAACTCTAGAACAAACAAACTCAACCACTGGAGCTTTAACATTAATACAGGCAACATCATTTCTCTTTTTATAACATGCCTTTTGGCATTTTTTTTGCCTCTGTCTTGGAGAGTCAACAGACAGGAGAAAGACAATCTGATATGCGAACAAATGTACCATTGTCGGATTTGCACAAAGTGGTTACATGATAAGCATCTAAACCACTGGGCTACCAGTGTCCCCTGAAAACACTGTAACATTTCTTAATTCAGGTCAAAATGTTTGTCTCAAGAACAAAAAGTTTATTTCCAAAGAGTCCTGGAAGCATAATTATGGCACACAGAACACAAACAGAAGAAAACAAACACAGTAAATGTTGAATACGAACGAGAACAGAGAAGACATGAGACATAGTTAATCACTTTTAAAACACAGGACTTCACTATCAAAATATAAGGTTATTGATTAGATCAAATGAACATTCAAGGATATTAAGTAAATGTGGAACAATTTGAAAACATGATTAACTTTTTAAAGACAAGCATTTATGAAGCACTATGTCAAGATGTTGATTGATTTGGGTTATTCTATGGCCAATGTCGATCTTTAGGACTCAATGCAGCCTAATTAGTTTTGGCGGATTCTTTTTTCCTTTTTTAATAAAAACAAAGGATGCACAAGACTGCCTAACTTAGTTTTTTTAAAACAACATTTATGATCTGTCACTCCAATCTGTGTCTTGTGTCTGTACTACAGTACAATTGTGGATTTAAAATAAAAAATAATGTATAAACTAAATATTAAAAGCAGTAGGAGGGTGGTATACATCTACAAAAGATGCTGTATGTCATTCAATAACTCAGGTGTCTCACCTGTGTGTCTCTCTCTGTATCCAGGTGCTGCTGTGGTTCTGTGACTTTGTGCTGGTGGGTTGTTGGCTCTTGGTCTGGACTGCAGGACTCTGCCTCTCTTCCTACAGGTTTCCATAAGTTTCTCTCTCAGGTGGAGAAACATGGACAGACATGACGACTAGAGGGAAAGGAATAATACCCCAGATTTCAGATATTACATTATATTGACTAACATAAATATAGACGTATAGTTATGTACATCTACAGTGTATCAGTAAGTAAATAATACAAATTTCTCCTCAAAACACTCCAAATCACTCTTGTACAGCATTCTTAGTGAGGTCACTCTGAGGCATGATGCAGTCCCTAGCCCTTTGTCCTAACCTTAACCATGACAACTAAATGTTTATACCTAAGCTAAACATAAACCTATTTCTAGCCCTTTTGTTGTGAGGACCAGCCAGTGTCCTCACTTTCCCAAAAAATGATTTAAGTTTGAATTAAACTTTTGTCTTATTCTTGTAGCGTGTCATTCCTATTTGTTTACCTGCACTGCCCTCAATTTGTCAATTTGTTTTCTCCCTCTCTCTTATTTAACTCACTTATCTAGTTGCATATTAATCTTTTGGGTTTCTTTCTTTTCTCTGCTTGACTAGGCATAACGCCTTGAGATATTTAATTAGCACTTTGTAACATTGTTAAGAAAAGTGGTATATAAATATGACTATTATTAATAATAATAAAATATCCTATAGTTTAGGTTTTTTTGGACGTCATAAATATATACATACAAGTATACATACACAGTCATGTCTCTCTGGTTGTGAGGACATCTCTTACTCTAACATAACCTAACCCTCGTCTTAACCTTACCAAAAACTAAATCTGTCAGTATTAACTACAGGTGTTTGAATGGATCTTCTACGAAACTACTTCAAACCCTAAAACCAGTCCTTCACTTGTATGGACCAGTTCAAATGTCATGTCTCATAACAATGTATTCCTCACAAGTACAGAAAGACATGCACACACATAGTCCCCCCGTTTGTTTTCCTGTCTTTACTCACATCACTGTCCAGCAGCACGGTTTTCTCTGCTCCACTATGAGCCAGCAGGTATTTGGAGTGGAACAGCTGTCCATCGAAGCTGTGCCAGGGCATCAGGGCAGCGTTGGGCAGCGGGCAGCCACTGGCACAGTTAGCACCCAGCAAATGGCTCAGACCTCTGACATAGAGCGATCCCAGCTGCACTGCACGACTGGAGAGCAAAGACAGCTGGGAGTGAAAATAAAGAACAAAAAGTTTTTAGCATCCTTATCACGAGGCTAGATACATCAAAATTGTAATTTCAATATACAAAGAGACTTTTCTGAACTAAAAACAGGTCTTGACCCACTTCATCCGCACAGTTTCATTTACTTTTGTAATTAATAAGCCTTATACTAAATACCATTAAATTAAAATTGTGTTGATTTGTCAGAAAATTCGTTAAATTGCTAACAGCAGCTTGCCTGGATGTTGAACTTTGTCCTTTATTTACTGTCAGATCCCTGAGACTGGGGAGACATTTAAACCTTACCATCTGATATTAACACCCTACTCCTGTTACGCACTCTAAATTTGGTGAAGATCTGTTCATTTTGTTGCAGTGGATCGGTCAATTATAATTAAAGATCGGGGTTTTGTTGTTTAATGATTAAGACCATAAAAGCAGTAAAAGGAGACAATGGCAGAAGACAATAAAGTAAAGAGAGAATGATTGGAAAGAAAAGAGACAGACGGCTTCGATAACAGCGGGCAGATGTTCTCTGTGTGTGTGGGTTTTCTGCTCTCACCTGTCCTCTGGCACCTAGCACTGATAAGAAGGATTACCTGGACACACACATACACAGACGCACACACACAGTGAGGTCTGCCTGCCACCTGCTTCCAGTCAAACATAGCTTCACCTTCATAAAACAATGAACCACTCGACAGACACATAAAAGCCGGGAGGAAGCACACAACCACAGAGAGAGAGAGATCATGTGCAACATGGACAGATAAAGAACAAGAAAAGGTGTAAGAGTGAAAAGACAAAGACAGAACACTGAGTGTGTGCGTCCATCCTTCCAGGCTTGCAAATTTGTGTGTGAATAGCTCCATGTGGTGAACATCAGCCAAGTCTGGCTACGGTTGTAGCTCGACTCCGCCATTCAATTTGACTATTGTCCTTGTCCCACTATACAAGCACCAAGAGTGAGTATGTGGCTCCCAGGCTCGTTCACGGAAACAGCAGAGCCCCCAGTGATGTCGGTGCTGATAATGTGCAACTTCAAAAAAAGTGCCACTATCTCTTTAAATGAGCATGATGCATGGCGTATAAATATGTAGTTTTATGTACACACTGTGCACACACATCAAAGTCAAAACAAACATTTTGTCACCAACATTGTCACACACCAACAGTGTGTGTGTGTGTGTGTATGTGGGGGGGGTAATCCATACAATAGTCACTCTGTTAACCCTCGTCCTGCAGCTCTGCGCTTCTCCCAGACAGCATAATCAAATCAACGCCAGCCCTAATTATTGTGTGGCAAACAGACAAGCAGCGAAAATACAAATTACTAGGCATAAGTATTGTAATTAAGCTGTAAAAATAAATGGAGCTGCAACAAGGCAGCTAACAGCACAGCTGGTTTCCCAGAGACTGGTAAAGCACAGCTGACTGTGATGCTGGTGTCAGAGAGTTCAGTTGGACTAAAGTTCTTGTCGTGGGCTTAAGTGTGTCCAACTCCGCTACATTAAGTGGCAATACTTTTGCTTCCAGCTTAGTATTAGGTGGTTTCTGCTTTACTTTTGGCTAGTTATTTGTCTGTCTGAGACTTACTACCATCCATGAACTTTAAAATTTAATTATTTAGGATGACATTGCATACAATCAGTTTCTTATAAGTCAAACAAATGTAACAGTGTGCATTTCACCATGTTTTGTCTTAAAGGTCTTTCTGAACCAAAAATCAAAATTACTGATGTCTACTTAGATAAATTAAATAATATGTATGGTCAAAAGCCTCATAGTCTCTTCAGATTTAGCCAGTTTATTGCTGCTCTCTGCCAGCCTCTGAACAGGCACTCTGTTTCTGAGCTAATGCCCGCCCCCCAGAACACTGAGTCTCTTGTGATTGGTCAGCTACAAAGTGCATTCCCATTCGCTTGTGTTTGACCAGCTACCAGCTGACTGACTGCTTCACGGTGCTTCTTCTTCTTCGGGGTGAATGTTCACACCCATGACCGAGAGTAGCTGTTGGGGGAGGGTTCGTTGCACGGCAAATGTGCTAGTTACATAACTAAACTCGACTTTTCAAAACCGCTTGCTCGTGCGCAGGTAAACAGAGAAGCCCTTCTTTTTCAGAAGTGGCTGAAGTGTTTATTGTGACACTTTTGTTATGTTTAGAAAGGGGAAGGACACAGGGACACACCAAAAAACAGAAATTCACATCAGAAATTTGATTTTCCAGGGAATGTCCTCTTTAATCTTCTGTGTACCAGCTTCCTCTATTATTTCTAAGTTTAACCTGGCGTGCTCATCTGATATTGGACTAAATTAAATCTCAAGTTAAATAACATATTTTTTACATGTATTTTAAATGTCGAGTGCTACTTGAACTAGTACAATAATTAATTTTTTCTTAGGTCATGTAAATGCAGTCAGTGACTGAAGACGATGATTCAGTGAGAAGACATGTTCTCTCTGTCTGAAAAAGGCCATACATTTATGATGATATTTATGTTCAAAGTCTTGTCACAAGTTTTAAGAGAAATGTGTGACAAACTTGTGAGTCAGAGGTGACAGACATGTTAATATTTAAAAGGGGTGAACAAAGTGAAGAGAAGATTTCAGCTTTTTGCCCTTGATGTTCTGTCAGTGTCAACGGACACAGCAACAGTAATTAGCCAGTAAATCTGTTGGGAAAAGGTTCATAAACTCATCCAGTAACATTGAAGTCATAGTCAGCTGTACTCCAAGAGAACATTTTTGGGCTAATTGGTGAAAGAACATGTCACCCTTCAGGCAAAAATGCTAAAAATCCCAGTACAATTATAAAACTGTCTAATAATAATTTTTTTAATATTTTCAAATTAAAAAATCAAGAAAACTGTTCAGGCAAACTTAGACGTTTTCTAATTGTTTGTTCCTTTATTGCTATTTAGTTGATGTTCTCGTTTGATACCATTATTGGCAATAAATAGTTTCAAATGGTTTCTGATTTGATGTTGAAGTCATGTCCACATTCAAAATAAGTATAAAAGAAGGAAAAAAAAATAAATACAGTAAAGGTGAAAATCTAAATTAAAAAGTATAATGTTAAATGTACAAAATGTGCTAAGATATTCTTTGAACTGTTTTTATCTTATATCTTCTGATTTATGTAAATTTATCACTAGTTTCACTAGTTTATAGTTTCCCTCGCCAAAAATAATAATACTGTGAATTAATTACTGACTTATTAAGCACATTGTTATTACAAATAAGATTACTATCATTGTATAAAAAATACTGCACTTTAGCATAACTATTTCAGGTTTTGTTAGTTTGTTTTTAAATTGAATTTCCTTCTCTTTTCTTTTTCAACTTTTATAAGTGGAAAAATCTTCTAACGTGTAAAATTTGTTTTCAAACATTGTCTTTTTTTTTAACAGGAAACAAAGCACAAATTGAGACACAAAATCTGTGAAAATCATGGAATTGAGAGGGTTGCACGTAGTTGTGACATTGTTCTTTTAACTCACCCTGATCTGCTGAAGCTCCTGAGAGGATTTCATGCTCAGACAGATACACTGACTCAGGTAAGCATCCACATCCTCTTGAGACACCGACTGCATCTAATGAAAAACACATACAGCAGAAAATATGTATGGTTTACAAACATTCTAGTGTGTGTTCTGTGTGGGTTCCGTTAGTTTTGTCTGCTCTTGATGCAACAATTCAACAGAGAAAGACACAATGCTGAATACAGAAACAAGGCTGCCCAATAGTGTGTTCAAAACAAACAAACCCTGAAGCCATTCAATCAGAGGAGTGATGAGGGAATGTGAATGCAGCAGGGATCAGATGACAACAGCTACTGTTGCCTGTTGATTGTCTACATGTCTAACAAGCAGCTGCTCCAACTCATCACTCGTCCATTCAAATGACTGTCCTCTGTCTGTACTGAAATCTCTGTTCTTTACATTGCTGTATTACCCTTTATACAAAAGGATGAGATGACAGAATATAGTCAAAATATTAAGTAAGAAACAGCTTTTAAATGTGCAACTGTTGTAAAAAAAAAAAACAACAACAAATAACCCAAATGTACAGAGTCCTAATTACCCAATGTGTTCCAACTTTACTACTCATCTATTTGTCTATGACTCAGTGCTTTTCTTATATTTTATCAGGTTTAAATAGCAAACAGTTCATCCATTAGGGTTACTTTTAATAACTGTTTAACTTCTCATATCTGATGAATCAGTGGAAGAGAATATTTTATTCATTTTCAAACAACAGTAAGTAAAAGACTCGCTGCTGCTGGATCAATCACTCCACACTTAAAGCAGTTTTGTTACATTTTCTTTTAAAGGCACAGTGTGTAAGAACCAATGAAATCTAATGATGAGAATGAAGACCCTTCATCCAGGTAATCTAATCCTATGATCCCTGATGTGATCTCAGCTTCATCAGTTGACGTCAACAAAATTTGTGTAAACAGCTCAAACCTTTTCTCTTTTCATATACTTTACAAAATCAAGGCAGTGCAACCAGATTACAAAGAGCACATGTTTTTAGTTGAAAATTTACAACCAAAATAATAAACACAAAAGAGGTGAAGTGAATTAAATCTTTTTTAAATATTCAAAGCCTTTGGGTAGTGATCAGAGCTCTATTTGTTGACATTAAACTAAAAAAGACCAGTGTCTGTAGCTTAACTGGGCACTCAGTGGGTGATAATGGCTGACATCAAGCCACGACAATACAACACAACACAGACGTCAACAAGTCATGTTTAACCTTACATCACAGTTTCACAAAAGAACGAAATAAATGTTGTGTGTTAGGTTTGTAATCCATTTCAATAGCTGCTGTGTATGTATAATTCTGACGAAATGCATTTGGTCTTTTATTTTCTTAGTTTACATAAAATCACCAGGTGTCACTTTTTAACGCATTTACTGACATTAACTAGGCTGAAAGGACTAAAAACAAACTAAAGTCTATTGTGAACAAATGTTTCATTCAACAGCTTCACTTGTTCACTGAAGGCTGGGCCAAACATGCAGCCCTGCAACAACACATTTTCAATTAAAATGTATTAAAACACCCCTATTTTCATTTGTTTCTAAATATTGTTTCTACAAATTAATGAGATGTGACAATATGGGGAAATCACTGGTCCATAAGTACATATCTATCCCTCAGGGTGTTGAGTTCCAAAAGCTGCAGGATTTAAAGTGTTACCCTTAAGTTATTTGACTTAAAAAAAACTATTTAACATTACCCCAAGAACACGGACGAAACAGATGACATTACCTGCAAGACTATGTAAGTGACCAAACACAAAGCAGCCAGGAGAGAGTCTTCAATGGTGCCATACAACTCAGAGAAATCCTGGCATTCAAAAATGGTAAGAAAGGACATCAAGCGAAGGGCAGAAACATTAGAATCAGTGCCGAACCACAACAAATCAAGACTGGGACGACTACCTACAAATGGAAAAAAGCAAACAAATGGACAACAAAAGCACTGTGAGTGTGGCTGGTTTTTGATGCAACGATGAAAGCAGATTTTTAGCGACTTCTAATTCTTACTGACCTCAATTCAACATTACTTAATGGGCTTAATTCTGCCCAGTAGTGTGTTCAAAACAAACAAACCCTGAAGTTAGGAATTAAACAATTCAATAATTGGTTTCAGATCTTTGACAGCACACAATGAAGAATAAAATAGATGATAAACCATGGCACAAATGTGTGGACAGGACACCAGTGTAATTGACAACTAGTATCATCCAAGAGCCTGGTTTCAGGAGACGCCTGTGAATATCCAGCTGCAAAACCTCAACATGGTGAAGGCCACTTTTGAGGGTTTAAAACTGGTGTTCACATTCTTACAGGTGGTACCACTACCAGTTCTCATTTTGTCTTGTGTTACTGACTATTATGTCGTCTCCCGATTACACATCACTTTAAGCTTGATGTTAGTATATTAGTGAATTAGGAGAATCATCATTATCAGTCAGGAACAGCCATAACTGCTGCAGAGTACAACTGCTAGATAGATTTCAGAAGTAATCCTTACTCTGAGGAAACATTTGAAATAGAAAGTGCTCCAAGAACACAAATATCTACCAACACACTCAGCAGAATACACATCTGCAACCCAAGAACGACATGAAACTCATTTTAGTATCCAATGGAAATGCAGATATACTGTATGTGAAAGCAGAAAGACCTAGCAAATCATGTCACAGTAACACTCACTGCATTTTAAGCCTTTTCTCCTAACTTTGTCCTTTTTTAACCTCACCAACTTTTCTTACGAGTGCTTTCCCTCTCTTTAACCTCTGTGTATCATGGACACCCAGTACACCATACTTACTATGGCTCTTTTGCTGTGTTTAATTATTTTCTTGATATTTAATATAATATTTTTCTATATTATATGTTCTTTTAGTTCATCTTAACTCTCTCTAAACTCTCTAACTCACAATGTTAAGGACAGCAGAAAAGTATTTCTGTATTTTCCCTTACACAAATTTGCTGTTCTTCTGTTTGTTCTGCCCAAACCTTTCACATAGATTGCATGGTTCAGTAGTCCCTGCGCTGATGGACAGACAGTAACTCAACCAAATTCTCTTTGGCAGATTTTCATGATTAATTTTGTTGCTTATTATAACAAGCATTACAAGCTACAAAATTTAGCAGAGTTAAATTTCTGTTTATCTCTTCTTTGGGAAAACAGACAGAAAATAAACCTTCGGTTGCCATACATGGCAGGTTGACCTGAACAGGATGGACCATGTCAGGTTCTGTCAGAGGGTTTCCAGGGTAGACAAACCATTCCCTAATCGCTGGAGAGTCAACTGTGCTGCCTAAAACACACAAAACAACAAATAGTAAAGACAAAACACTCCACTGACAGGCATGTGTTTACATTGTATGTTTGTCTTTGTGTATATTCATGTCATCCCTGCAGTAAGTCCACCGTCTTACCATCGTGACCAAGAAGCAGTCCGTAAATGTGCTGTCTACAGGGTTTGTAGACAAGAGCCTGGGGAAGCAGTTCAGTTTCCTCTTCGTCCTCCAAGGTGTTGCTACATTCAATGACTCCCTCACACACCACTTGGTAAACCATAAAAGCCTCTGCTGCTACATGCTTTTCTCTGCATGCCTGGAGAAAACCACACAACAGACAAAATATAGCCGATCTTGCATTTGGTGCTCTCAGATCTTAGGAGACTTCTACATTACAAATACTGAACATGTACTGTATATGAAACATACCTTTAATATTTCTGGACTAACATATTTCTCAAAGGCAAAGGCAGAGGGGTGTGCAGGGATGTCACCACACTGAAATGCTTCCTGACCAGCTAGAATGTAGGAGGAGATGCCCCTCTTCAGTAGCTCTCTGTGAGAAGCAGACAGATTCATGGACTGGAGTATTTGCCCAGGCTCTTCCTTGTCTCTGCCCCATAAAGAGCTTACAAGATTGGACACAGCCAAGACCACCTCCCCCCGAGCAGTGTGGTGTGGTGCGGGATTGTTTTTCCTGGGAAACAATGAAGCAAAGATGTTATGTAACATTACCTGTAACTTAACCAGGTTGGCTCATTGTCAAATATCTAAATACGATGTTTTTTCTGGAAAGCAAAAATAATCTACTTTGGTAACTACACAATGATCTGGCACTAGACTATAAAGATTGAATATACACTGGGATCTAAAAGTTATTATCTTCAATCACAATTTGCTCAAATATAAAATATCTTTGTCTAAAGTAAGATTGACAAAGAAAAAAACTTCATTATGAGACGTTGTAATTAATTTTCTTAAGCGGATACACCTGAGACAGGTCGCCAGAGTACCTGGAAAGAACCCATGTACACACAGGCAGAACATGCAAACTCCAAGGATTCAAACTGGTGACCTTCTTAATGTGAGGCAACAATGGTAACCACTGCCCTGCTGGGGGTCCGCAGGCATTTATATGAAAGAGGACAAAAATCAAATATGAATAGAGAGCAAATACAAAAATCAAAGATTACGTACTTGTATGTTGCCACAGCATTGTTCCGGATGTGCTGCATCTGCTTCTCTGACACCACATCGTTGCCTAGGAGACAAGCCAGCAGCGGTAACTGAGTAACAGCTAGTCCGACAGCTCGGCAGAACCTCTGTCTGTCATACAGGACGGTGGTGAGGCTGTTTATTTGGAGCTTTTCCACCGATAAGTAAGGGGCACTTAAAAAACAAAAACATGTCAAAATGAAACAGTTAATCCACATAATCATGGCCTGTCATGCAAACCTTTCATGCTGCCATGCAGTGTGATGTTTGAGTGGTTGCTTGTTAATGACATATTGCTTAAATATAACATGAGAGCAGAGAGCAAGAGGCATTGTGGGAAAAAGACAGGAAGCCCAATGCATGAAGACACTAATGAATGATCTCTGAAATGTGCTCTCACACCTCCACCTCATAATTTTATTCCCTGTTATTGTCTATATTTAACACAAAACTGAACAAAGAACCCCAAGCAAACTCAGGTCAATGGAACAAGGTGTACAATGTCAGAAGGGGAGTGATGTTATCGGCTGGATGGCTGCCCACAGGTGCCAGTGGATGAAGTCAAGGAAGCTACAGCATCAGCAGGTAAGGACAGGTGCTCACAGGATGGTCATACATGACAGCCAACATGTTATTTGTCGTGGCATTCCAACAAAATGCAATAAAGAAGTATTTCTGCTTTTAGGTACATCCGATTTTCAGTACCAAATATCCTGGATTGTAATGCCTTCATAGGGAGGGCCATTGCCTCAACATGACGAGTGTGACAAACCTGTCGTATATGATGAAGTCTGAGTCCTGTCCCAGGATGCCCATGCTGCTGTGCTGTTGAGCGTAGCTGGCAATTTCATAATCGGCCTCCTTCACTGAGCAGAACACTTCCTGACCCAGTGACCTGTAAATAAAAATAATAAAATCTGTATATTATCCACAACTTGGCACTACGGAATTGTAATTATATGACTGAATGCTGACCTCAGAGCAAAGCACGTGAACGTTGCCAGACCAGAGGGAAGGCAGAAGAGATCTTTACCCGGCTGCCCTCCGTGTGTCTTGATATGACGAAATATTTTAGAAATTTCTCCATTTACTCTGTGTCTCCTCTTCACCTACAGACAGAAGGATGACAGCATGCAAGAGAGTGAGAAGTTTAATACATCATGCTTATGTACTCTTTCTTTTAACAAATAATTTGTTCCATACGATTATACAATTCTCACTTCAGTTAATGAATATCTACATATATGAGTCTTTCTTTTAACAAATAATTTGTTCCATACGATTATACAATTCTCACTTCAGTTAATGAATATCTACATATATGAGTCTTTACAACTTTAAATTATTTAATGGAATAGATTGCTGCAAATGTATAAAAAGAAATACCAACGATTAGGAATAAAAGCAAAAAACATACAGTACAAATACATCAAAACCAAGAATGAAATCAGAGAAAAATAAGAGGAAAGAACAGACAAATTAAATAAATAAAAATAAACACAGAATACAGCGGCTTAATGTAGTTAAGCTCATTGTGGACCTACTGTCTGTATTCTAATTTATCTCTCAATTACATAGGGTTAAGGTTGGGTGTTAGTGGACTGAGTGACTTGCAGTAGATGCAGCTTTGAGATGTTATGAAACACAGCAATCTCAACACAGTTTCAAAAAAGTAACAACATTTTCAACCACCTCATGGATTAAGTATTTCTTTCCTCACCCACTCTTGTCTCTTTTGCTCCTCCACCACTCCATCAAAGAAGAAGACCAGTCTGATGCCAGCAGAGTCAAAAGTTCCCACCCAGCTCTTCAGGACATCCATGTATTCCCTCCACTGCCCCCCACATACCCAGTTCTTACACGAGTACCAGTGACGCAGACAGGCCATACCATCCACAACAAGTGTGGGATCTACAAGAGAGAAAACAAAAGAACTATTAGTGGAGTGTCCAGCATGTCAACACTGTCAGTGGTCAAGATATGTCTGATTTACAAAAGGTACCAGCAAACCATTTCCCCCAGTGTAGCCAGTAATGCTCCCTGGGACTGTCACAGATTGTACAAGAAATTGCACATATATAAAAATTGCAATGATGTAGAATTTGGCATATTATGTGAGTGACAAGTTCAGGAGTTACAGTGTAGGGTTGCAGTGAGATAGAATTATGGATACTACTATCAATTTTTGTGCTTTTTTCCCTTGTATTTTCTGGGTTTTGGTCTTTAACTGTTTCTGCTGACAGAAGGGGACACGGTGCATGGAGGTGATGATTTGACAACGTTTTAGATGAAATCAAACCACAAATGTTTGCACAAACCAAATTAACCTGGATCATTTGCTGTTATTGTACCTGTGCTGTTGGCTGTGGTTGAGCCTCGGGCAACATGTTGAGCTGCCATCTCTCTCAGGTTCACAGTCACACACACCTCAGGACAGCATGAGTACATGAATCCCTGAAGACCTTTCACACCCATGTCTGAAGCAAGAGAAAAGAGGGTCTTACTGTTTCACGGGGAACATTCCAAAAGCGGGAGATACATGCATTTCCAACCACAAACAAAGCTGAATCTTACCTCAGCTCTCTTATACTGAATTCAATTGCTAACAGTTAGCTTCACTGCTCACTTAGAATGTACAAGAATGCTAAGAGTTAGCGTAGCTTCATGCCGACAAACCGATCGATTCTGACGCACCAGCGTATCTTAACTTCATAAACCAAACCGCCTTATATCAAGTTCTGCCCGCAAACGCATTTACATCCCCTTGTTTGCCTAAAAGTTGCTTAAAAATAAAGAAAAGAGCAGCATTTATAAAGTGCTCGGCTAACTCAGAAGAAATGCAAATTACTTCCTCGTTTGCGCGTGACGTCATCACGTTGCTAAACAAAGCACACGTGCTCGCTCGGCGCATGGAGTTGGGCGACTTCAAACAGGAGTGTCCTTATTCGCTGACTTTAATCTCAGAATTCTGAGGACAAAAAACAGAATTCTGAGATTAAAATCAGGCTGTTTTTTGTGTGTTTCCAATTTGTTTAGGGCCACATGTTATTGTTTTAAACAAAATAAAAATAATAAAAAAGACAGAATCCTGGGGTAAAAGGTCAGTGAATTGTTCTTAAAATAAAACAAGGCTACCTTGATATTATTGCATCCGTGCAGCAACTTATCCAGAGGCAGTTGGATTATACTTAAAAGTCTCTAATGAAAACAGTGATAAGCTTTAAATAAAATATTTGCTCATTGTACATCTTTGCTTGTGAAACTGTAAAATAAACAAATGAATAAAAAGAATGTGAAAAGTTTAAAGAAGAAATGTCCCCTGTATTTGAACAACCCAAAAAAGCACATTTGATATAAAAGTTAAGGTTATGAAAGTAAAAAAATGCAATAAAGAATAATATATCTGGCAAGGCTGTTTTTGACTCTTTCTTTTATGCTGCTCGACAAACATTTAGTGACAAAAATATTAGAGAAGTAGTAGTTTAATTTAAATAGCACCTTTTAAATAAAAGTTTACAAGTGCTTTGACAGGTGGTGTAAGGAAAAGCCCTAATAGTACTAAGAAGTTCTGTTAAAACATTAAAAAGCAAATATCAAATATAAAATGTATTCTTTTGGCACAATTTGAAAACCCAGTTTGACCATCATACTGTTGTAATCAAACTTTATAAATAAACATCCTTGTGTGTCATGAATGAGAATGAACAATGGAGGTCCTCCCATAATAACTCTCCAGGCTAGGATCAGAGACGGGCTAATTGCTCTCCATGCTCTACTGGAGAATGGAAAGTCAGAAGCTATTAGGTCTACCTTCTTAACACAAAGCACCCCCATCCCCTCAGTTCTATTGTGTGAGCAGAGCAGGACTAAAGAAAGGAGACATATGCTGGCTGTCAGTCCAGCTGTCAGCATCTGTCGTTCCCCAGCCAGATGCTCTATGGACTGGGAGGACAATCCACCCCTCCTGGTCAACTGATCCTCAGGAAGGGCGGAGCTGTGTTGTAAATCTGCAATGAATGATTGTATTGAAAAGTTATGACCAGTGGACTCTTGAAGACCACATAGACTCAGAACGTGGCCCATAATTTTCACACCCTTTTCACAAAAAAAGCTGTTTTTTTGTCCTGAGGAAGTTTATGGGAAACAAGGTTGGGAACCTGTGGAACCAGATGTTGAACCAGCGTCTGCTTTCTTCATTCTCCTCTTTGCCCATTCGTCTTAAAACTACAGATTTATGTTCAGAACTGATGCGCTGTGGAGTAGAAGGTCATTCTCTTTGGTTTAGATCTTGAAGCTACTGGCACAATAATCGGACTGATATGCCAATTTTCACATAACACACACGCATACACAAATTCAAGACTGTTGCCAATGACAACGAATCACCTTCCAAGACAGTAAAGGAACAGATGTCTACTGTTTTTGTCTGTTTATAGTTAAATAATGTTGTCTAAATGCTTTTAAAAATGGGTTTATATGACGGTGACCAAATTATTGGACAAAGTGCGTTACTGAGTATCTGGGTCTTAACCTTTGCATAAATCAAATATAACCAAGTCTGCAACTAAACAGCTGTTCTAATTATCAATCATCTATTGGTTATTTAGTTGTGTTTCTATTATTATTATTATTATTATGAATAAACCAATAAGACTAATGAGGTTTGTTTTAGTGCAGTGGTTCTCAAACTTTTTATACCAAGAAAATAAATTCAAAATTCCTCAGCTCCACTCCAATCACGTACCCTTGTACATACAGTAGCACAGTATCTCATACACTATACAGTATTTCTGATTCAGATTTTTTCCAATTCTGATTCTGTACCACCAGAGTTTTAATAATAAAAAGAGTCATATCTTCATTAGATCAAAAAATCATGCTCATTAATAGAAGAAAACATTTCCAAATAACCTGTAGATTTTATTCCTTTTCATTTTGCAACTTACCTTATAATTTGTAAAAATCCTGTAGATCAATTTGTTGACATATCATTAAATTGAAGACAGAAAAAAGTAATTGTATATACAAAGTACTGTGATCCTATTATTATAATAATTTAGGTTTAGGGCTACAGGACATGGAAAGTAGGTTGTCGGGGATACTGTCTGTTTATGCTGCATTTTGATTGTCTTTATAAGGATGTTTTATTAGTGGTTGTTGGTCAGTTATTGAGCTCGGTGTTTGTGGATCCTGAGAACAAAGAGAGATAGTGTCTATGTGTGAGTGTCACACATTCAGAAATATACCATTAGTGCACGCAAACACACAGGGGATGTGCACACACATGCACATACACCACTGCACCCCTTCATATATGTGAAGGCAGTAACCAGCCTTGATGCTGGACTTACATCATCCCATTTGTAGTGGGCCATGTTTGGGTCTGTTGCCTAACCACATAAGTTCTCTTCACTCTCCTCCTCCTCCCGCACCAACTCGTCCTTCTCCTTTTCAGTCTCCACCTCCTCTTTCAGCCCCCCCCCCCCCCCCCCCCCCCCCCCCCCCCCCCCCCCCCCCCCCCCCCCCCCCCCCCCCCCCCCCCCCCCCCCCCCCCGCCTCCCTGCTCCTCCTGACCAAAGCTTGACTCAGGAGAAAACAGAGGCAGATGTTCCAGGAGCACACGACTGCCCTCAGCCCCGCCCCCTCCCCCAACGCCCCCCCCCCATTTGTACTGGATCAGCAGTTAACCCCCGGAAAGAATTGACCATACAAGCACGCACGCACACACATACAAAGAGCACTGCTGCCCAAATCTGTAGCTGGCTCAACAGTTGTCTAACTGAATGAACAACACACATTCACACTAAGAGCTGCCCAGATCCCTCAGTGTCCCTGATAGTAGCCACCCCGGGGTCAGGCCTTGTGTCAGTGTCCAGAGCCCAGGGTCTCTGTGGGCAGCTGGTCTGGCTAATCCTGCTTCTAGAGGCCACTGGTTCTCAAACTAAAGGCCAAGGACCCCCAGGGGGCCACAGGGCAGGGGGCTCAGGGAGCAGGGAGTCTGTGATTTGTTCACAGCACAGGATTTCTTGTTTGCTCACTATCTTATTCGCTTGTTTTAAATCCAAAATAAAACACTAGATGTGATGGTGGAGTGGCCATGTAATCATCACAGATCTGACACATCATCAAGTGTTGATTCGACTCTGGCAGAGTGCTTTTACAAACCACAGAATTTCACCTTAACAAAAGAGTACAGACGGAAAATGGATCAATGTTTTATGTGTAAAATGACAAGGTAATGAAATATAGGGCACAAAATCTCTGTTAGATTTAATCAAACTGCCATCAGAACTAGAATTACACTGATTATAACGTTACAGAGCCTTAAAATAGTTTCAAACCCACAGTTTGAAATGCAAAAATATTCTTTCAAGAAGCAAAGACTGAGATGTTCTAACTCTATTTGGGAATTTTACTTGAAAAATTAATAACAGCTCATTAACAGTGGTTCGGCTTTGTCAAATGTCTTTATGCCACACTGTAAAAGGAATATTGGAAATCACACTATAATGTTGTATCCCATATGGAGGCTAACAGGTGTTATTGCTACATTCCTGACCAGGTATGGGCAGCATCAGGTCTCAGATGGGAGGGGGACAAGAGATTCTCATATTTCAGACTACAGAACTCTCTCAGCTTGTGCACAAATTAAATATTTAAATTCAGCCACCACTGGTTTTTATCTACCGTAAAGTCAGATTGTTGTCACGTGCACTAGAAGATGTGGCATTTATTCTGGTTCAAACCAAATGAGTAGCTGTGAACTTTCAACAACTGACCAGACCACAGGCTGCTCTGTGCAACAGTGTGTGTGTGTGTGTGTTTGGTGTGATGGTGGTGATGTGGAGGTTCCCACGATGGCCATCCATCCATTTCTTGGCACACACACACACACACTGGCCATATGGCCACCTCATACCCACTGCATGCCTCCACTGTGATTTGGCTCACGGATCCACAGAGATTCACCTCTGGCGTTTGGCCTGTAAATGGGAGGATGCAGAGAGAAAAGCAGGGAGAGATGAGGGGATGACAGAGAGGAGGAGGATGGAGGAGTGAGGATGAAGATAAAGTGCGGTATCAAAGAAGTAATGGAGAGAGCTAGAAGTGAGGGTATGTATGCTGGTCGGTGTTGTGGTGTTTGGTGAGCAGATGGCCGAGGCTCGAAGAGGGGCGTGTCTTGTCCTCGCGACCCTTCACAAATCACACAGCTCTCCCCCGAGGGGCTCGCGACTCGGCGTTCAATAAGAATCAATGGGAATTACTCCGAGAGAGAAAGGGATGAATGGGCGGCGGGGCGCGAGACCTCATCTTTTGTTGTCAACCCCCCGCGTGTCACAGAGCTCCTGGTCTCTCATACACACGCGCGCGCGCACACACACACACAAACGCATACATACATACATACACGAACCTACGCACGCGCACACGCAGTTACACATACACACATAGACAATAGGAGAACACTTAAGTTAAACAATCGACCTCTAGTTAAACAATTTCTCAACCTCACACACGTGGGTACGCGCGCACGCGCGCAGAGAAAGAGGTTTGCGCAGCTATTCTTCTTAGGACTCTGCTCCACTAACATTCACTAAACTTAATCATAACCAATTAACCCTAACTTTAACCAAGCCACAATTTAAATCTTAATCCTAACTTAAACAGAGCCTCAGAAATGAGAAATGAGGGGCTTTGTCGTCACGAGGACTACTGCTCCTGGACAAGTCAGTAGAAAAGGTCCAAAAACAAGTCCTCACACACTCACTAAGTCTGGTTTCCATGACTTGAGAGGACATTACATTGACTTACATACATTCCCTGAGACTCTAGCGCTACCTTAAAATGTAATAATTTATTTTATGGGGTCTTGATTTTGTCCCCATATAAGACAAGTCACCATAATGTGACTCTGTAAACAGATGTAGGTCCCCACAGCATGAGGAATACCTGGAACACACACACACACAGAAAGGGATCAGAGGGGAGGAGTTCCTGCAGTTTCCTTAAGACACAATTAGAAAAATCTCCTGGCATAAATTATGTTTTAGGGGAAAATGTCATCTTGTTGAACGAGGAGGAGGAGGTGTTGGTGGTGGTGGGGGTCACTTTCCATCTCACCATGCCTTTCAGTCACGGTTTGCTGGCGTAATGGGAAAATGTGTGCCACGTCATGGTGATGAATGACTGATGGTATATTGGCCTAATACAGGGAGGGAGAGAAAGAGAAGGAGCACCGTGGACCTCTGAAAGTTGAGTGTAAATAAAGGGCTTCAAGAGAAGAGGGATTTTACGCCACGCCACATATATAGGAGCATTGTAGGCCATTCAGGAGGAGGGGGCTGAAATCAACTGGTTAAATGAAATGAGCAGCGTCCTATAGCTAAACACACATACGGGTATGTGGGAAGACTGTGGCAGGCAAGGATAATGGTGTTAAAGCTTAAGGTTAAAGGCCTTTCAATCGGACTCGAGGGGTGTAAAGAGCATTTTAGTCATAGCCTCCTCATTTATCAATATACACTGACCCAGAGGGCATTATAGCCAAGCTGCAGGGTCATCAGACTTATGCAATGATGGGACAACACCAGCTCTCCTATCCCACAATGCACCAGCACTGTATGGTCCTGTGCATTGAGATCATACTGCTGTTCTTAATTTGGTAAAAAAATAAATGAATAAGTATCAAATGCGTTCATTGTCATTCAACAGACAACCAAATTGAGGCACTACATTATAAACAACAAACGACACATCTCCATAAATAACGCTGCCTTGAGTTCTCTGCTTTTTTTGAAAAAACACATGCACGCAGGAACATAATTTTGCCAAAGGGTTGCTGTATAGTATAGTATAGTACACAGCAGGCAAGACTCTGTACATGCATGTGCCAACACTTTCCTTCTGTCGCGTCATGTCGAGAGCTATGACACCATTATCAACTGCTGTAAGAAACATCTTTAAAATAAGGGAATGAATGATGAAGGTGATCAACATTTATCACCATGTTTGCTGTAGTGTCAGCAGCTATCGTTTACTCTTGGGCTGACCAGGGCTGATACTCAGGCTTCTGAACTTCTCCATTGAAAATGGACACACATTAGTTGACACATTTGTACTGTAACTAGGCTCTGCATCCCCACTATTGTGGTTTTAGAAATAAAGAAATCAGAATTCTTTTCTGTGCCATTGTTTTCCCTATGTCATTTTTGACCCTTGCCCTTTGACCTGAGTGTGCTGATGTCATCACTTTAGACAGGGGAAAGTAATAATTCAACATACTGTAAACATCTTTTAATATATTATTGGACAAGTAATTTAAAAAAAGGAGAAAAACCCTTGCCAGTAGGGGGTGCTGCAGCACCCTCAGCGCTCAACTTTCGGGTTAACCATTGTTAGCAATACCGGGCGATAACATGTTATTTTGCACACGCAAACAGCGTAGCAACATGTTTACAGTTAGAAAAAGAGAAAGGAGGACATTTCTGGATCTTACTATTGCGTTTTTTTTCAGGTGAGTGACAAGTGACAGCAAAACCCAATCAGCTGACAATTCTGTCCAATCAGCAACTTCCCTCCAGGCCTTTCACTTCCTGTCTGTATGCAGATAGATAAGATGTAAATGTTGACATTTCATCTTCATTCTTCTTTTAGTTAAATAATTATTTCTTAATGCTATTTTAAGACAATGGAAATTCTACTTTACTTTAACAGGAGTAGAATAAGAAAGTAATCCGCCATTATGGATGCCGAGTGCCATAAAACACCAAATAAGACAGATAGATAGATATGTTTCAATCAGTTTACTATTTGCCATACATCTTAAGTTCATAATAACATCATCATTGTCATACCAACAAGTGTGAATTCCTTCCCCCCATTATTCTGCTTACACACACACACACAGTCTCTCTCTCTCTCTCTCATACACACAACAAAACACAAACACACAGCTATCCTTTGCCCAACCAAAGCATTATATCTTACCTGAACCATAACCTAACCTCATCCTAACCATGCACCATATCTTCACCTTAAAATGCAAAAATGTATGTTATGGGGAGTTGATTTTTGTCCCCATTAGGAGGACAAATCCCTATAATGTGACTGTGTAAACAGATTTAAGTCCCCATAACATGAGCAATACCTGGAACACACACTTGTCTTTTTACTTGTCTTACCTGTTTACATTTTACAGTTAGGAAAATACATATATATATATATATTTTATTTCTTATCAAACATGTTGTAAGATTATTGTTTATGCTGTCTCTCCCTCTTTCTCTCTCTCGTCATCTATTATTGTGGGAGAGCAGGTGCTGCCGGACCAATTACCATACAGCTGAAAGCACAAAGAAAAAAAAAAACTTTACTCCCTCATTGCCTCCTCCTCCTCCTCCTTCTCTTTCTCCTCCGTCTCCGCACAAAGTCTCTTAATGACAGCCACGCGAGTGACACGCCACCGGGTCTCTCTTTTACTGTCCTCACCAAAAAAACGCAAGTAAAGGGAAAATACACACACACACACACACATGCGATGAAGGTGTGTTGCCCTGCAGCGAGTGCGCGTGCGTGCGTAATTTTCGTGCGTCTTTGCGCAAAGTTTGTTTCACCAACAGCCATCCACACTTGAAGTGGTTACAGATAAATGAGACAGGGCTTTGGGAATCAAAATATCATCACGTGACCCAGTTCAATGAGAGGTACAAAATGTGGCTATGGAAGAAAAATAATGTATTTCTTACAGATTATTTGTTTACATTATATTTCTTTTTTGGTCATGCACATGTAAATATATGCGGTGTAAATAATAATGCACAAATATGAAGTCAACTGATAATTTATTTATAAATTTATTCCAATTCCAAGAAAGAACGTTCAATTTTTCTCAAATTTGAAATTTAACCCACGTGTTAGCAAGTCTGTCATATAGCTGGTGTTGATATGATGAGTGCGCACGTGGAGAGGCAATGACATGTAGAAATAGAGAAATAAAGATAAGCTAACAGGGACAGATCGACTTGTTTTGCGAGGGGGGTGTGTGGGCCACCACCATAGGAATGCGGCGGAGCAGATGGTCGCTGTGCCGCAGTTGGGACGGCTGGCTGTCCGGCTGCCCATGCATGCGTGCAGGCACCGGGCCAAGCACACGGGGCTGTGCCATAACCTCAGTCAGATATGAGCCTGCTGCTGCTGCATAAATAAATCACTTGGTGCTGTGATGTGGAGGATTTCGCTTGAAGAATTTGTCGGAATGTAAATGTTGTGTTATTGAAGGAGGGAGGAGGCATCAGAGGGGGAGCAGAGGGGTTTGTTGCACATTTAACAGCTCAGTAGCCATTTGGTCTGTCCCCTTTGAGAGAAAGAGAGGAGTGGGGGCGGGTTTAGAAAAGTTGTGTGCACCCCTCCACCCTCCCTCCCCGTCCTCCCACCCTCCATCCTGCTCTTTCTTTTGTGATGGCCCCGGGGCGGACTTGTGGTGGTGGTGGTGGTGGGAGGGGGAAGAAGAGGAGCACAGGCTCATTTGCATCTTATTACCCTTCGCCTGCTGGCCCGGTATAAAACCTAGTGCTGGGCAGGACATCCATCAGACAAACACACAGTGAAACTGAGAGAAACACCGAGTGAGAGACTTGTTTTCTATGTTTAGGATCAGCACATCATTATGAATCAAGAGGAGAAAATGAACAAGGCTACTTCTTTCTCCTACATCGACTGATTTGGAATTAACCATCTTATATTTCCAGGATTTCATTCACGGATCCTTCTGTTGAGGATTACTTTTAAGCATTATCTAGGTGAGTTGGAGAAAGTGGAGACGCACCAGAGGGAGACTTTCATCCTCCTCCTCCTCCTCACTCCTGCTTCACCTTGACTGTGACTTAACGGGAAAAGCTTTTCTCCATGAGTGTTTGAGTCGAGTCCACTCGGACCTGTGGAGCTTTTTCACTGCTTGTCGAAGGGCTGTCAGCACAATGGGACGCCTGCCTCTGCTCCTGGTTGTCACCATCTCCCTCATCTGCCAGGTAGGTCCACTGAAGATGAGCCATGATGTTGAAAGTGACCCTTCATTTTCAGATGTTTCATGCTTCTTAACAACACTTTGAACTCACCTGTCTCTGACGCACCTCCTCCGCAGGTTTTGTGCTCGGGAGTGTTTGAGCTGAAGCTGCAGGAGTTTCTCAACAAGAAAGGGGCAACGGGCAACGCCAACTGCTGCCCCTCGGCTCAGTCTCAGAGCCAACATCAGTGTGAATGTAAGACTTTCTTTCGGATCTGTCTGAAGCATTACCAGGCCAATGTCTCCCCCGAGCCTCCCTGCACCTACGGCGGGGCCGTGACTCCTGTGCTCGGCTCCAACTCCTTCCAGGTGCCGGAGACCAACGCTGACACTTTTACCAATCCGGTGCGCTTTCCCTTCGGATTCACCTGGCCGGTGAGTGTCTGATGATAATGCAATGTAATGATAATGCGTATATTGTAATTAAGACCATTTTTTTTCAATTTCACATTTAAAGAAATTATAAATCAAGATCACTTTGATATTAATTTTATGCGTATTTATGTCTAATGTCACAGATAGAGTGAGTGGCATCAGTGCGCGGACTGTGAAGAGTATTGTTATTGTCTTATTCCAGTGGGACACATTATCTTTGAAGAGAGCAAAATGCAACAGATGCTCTTAAAACTCGACACTTGTGAGGGTCTTTGTCAGCAGAGTGTGAGAGGGGCTATTGTAGTGTTTCTGTGCTCTTTGGTGGGATAAAGCAGGGAGGGGTGTGTGTGGAGGAGGGGGAGAACAGGGGTGTTTTCACCAAACGCCTCTCTCCTCCGACCATGGCGTGGTGGGAAATTTAACATCCTCTGAGTTGGCACATCATTGGCAGCGCAGCGTGAAATTCCGCCTCGTTTGGTTTTATGGCGCAGAGTGAGTGCGATAGTAGCGGGGTGTGAAAAAGGGGAGCAGGTATTGGCCCTTATTAGGCCCCTAATCAACACGGGAATTAGGCTGTGAAGTTTATTGGGAGGCGCCCTAATGGCCCTCTGCTGCTCTGCGGACAGAGGGGAGGGAGGGAGGGAGGGAGGAAAGGAGGGAAGGAAGGAGGATCTCCAGGCCAAGCAGCTGTTGACTCTCTGTGTTTCTCTTCAGGGGACGTTTTCACTGATCATTGAAGCCCTGCACACTGACTCCCTGGACGACCTGACAACAGGTGGGTGGCAGCCCGAGAAGGCAGCAGTGTAACTCATCCAGGCCAGAAGGCTGATACAGTGGCCCTGTTTTCTTTCACAAACACGTTTTCACTCACTGCTTATAAATAAGACACTCTGATAAATGTTTAATGCTTGTGTCACTTTTACAGTCAGGCCTACTTTGTTGACACCAAATCAACCACCCTCACTCTTTTTGATCATGTATAACAAACAAACAGTGACAGTGATGAAGAACAATCGCAAGTTATTCCCATTTGAACATTAATAAGATGATTTGTGTTGATGAAGATAAACAACTTGATTAAAAACTTGGTCTTTGTTAAATGCCACCAGGTGTCTTTACCAGTGCAGTAAAAAGGTCACATACCTTTTGCAGGTGCTTGCTGTGATTTGACTCAGTGGGGTTATATTTGCTGCTGTTATCTTTATCTCCTGCTCTTATCACGGCTCGGATGCCGCATGAGTGTGGGTGTGTTGGCGGTAAAGATAATGCAACTATCTTGTGGACACTTTTTTTTGCAAATGAGCAGAAGGGCAGGAAACAATCCCTACTTATCTGTTAAATCATTAAAATGTGGCAGCCTTGTCATCTAAATACTAATATGGGCGTCAAGCTTTTTATAGAGCAGTAAGAAGAATGGAAAAAGAAATGTAAACAAAGGCAGTGATTCATAAAACTCGCATGTGATTCAGTTATGATACTAACTGAGATTAACTTTTGCAGACAACCCAGAGCGGCTGATCAGCAGGATCACCACTCAGCGTCATCTCACCGTGGGAGACGAATGGTTCAAAGACGTGCAAACCGCCGGCAGGACAGAGCTACGTTATTCCTACCGCTTCCTGTGTGATGAGCACTACTATGGCGATGGCTGCTCTGTCTTCTGCCGCCCTCGTGATGACGCCTTCGGTCACTTCACCTGTGGCGAGCGTGGCGAGATCATATGTAACTCTGGCTGGAAGGGACAGTACTGCACTGAACGTAAGTGGCTTTGGTTTTTTTGTTGTAATCCAGCATTATATTTCAGTGGTATTTCTCTATAGTCGATATTTGAATGCACTGATTGCTGCCTGTGGTATGGATTAGTATGAGATGCTGATGTTTACAGTGAGTGTCTCCCAGTAACAGAACCAGTACCCGAGGAATAATATCAAATGTGTTGCATTAGTTTTTGCTTAGACTGGATTATAAACTGTAACTTTAAAGATCCACAACTAAATACTGACATGGTAAAAACTTTAAAGTTTCCTACAGTACTTTTGAAAGTTAATTTCCCCAACAGTCAGGTGCCTATCATTATTGTTTAGGGACTTTTTCCGCCTCCTAATGCGGGGCCCGTGTGCAACAGGCGTCAGTTAGTTATCCCATAGCAGCAGAGGCCTCCATTCTAGTGAGCCACACTGGCTCCTCAGTAATTCACATGCCGCGTGCCTTCCATTAGACCACTGCGGCCTCCTCGCCCCAAACCTCCTCCCCGATTGGCCAAGTGGGGGTCCTGTATTGTTGCTGCCCGGGCTCTTGATTGGCCAAGCGGGGTTGTGTATTGTTGTGGAGGGGGCAGCTGCTCGGTGAGAGGAGACAATGGAGCAGCTGTCTGGTGGTTAGCTCCACACAGACCAGCTGGCCCTGGTGGGGGAAAGAGGAGGAGGAGGAGGAGGAGGAGGCAGAGGGGAGTGAGGAGAGACTGGAGGAGCAGAGCAGGGAAATGAGAGCGTAGGAGAGAGGAGTGTAAGGAGAAGAGAGAGAACATAGGTGAATGGATGAGGAAGAGAGGAGCATAAGAAAGAAGAGGGGTGGGGAGTGGGGAGGCAAGGGTGAGAAAAGGGACTTCTGACCCACAGTCAAGGGGAGAAAGGGGGCTTTGTGTGGGATGCTTTTGTGTTGGAGTGCAACCAGTGTTGGACGGTTCCCCACTTTGGCGACCCAAGCTGGTGCAGCCGCTTGTGGACTGTTTCAGCATCTGTGTCATGATTAAAGAAACTAGTATATTTCTGCAATAACCCAATGACCCTGATTATACCAAATAATTAAATATTTTCCATTAACATTTGGTCCAAAGGGACATGAAACCCCCACTCAAACTAGAAGGAGAGACTCAAAGAGGCTGTAGACACACAGTAAACAAGTGAACAGACACACAACAGTTTGAAAAGGTCTTTGGTGAATGGAGGGCAAACATGCTTCTGACAGTGGTGTTCCCATAATTCACCTGTGACTGTGTTTCCTCCCTGCAGCGATCTGTCTTCCTGGCTGTGATGAAGAACATGGTTTCTGTGATAAACCAGGAGAGTGCAAGTAAGTAGAGAATCAAGGACATTCACTTAGATTGTGGCTTAAATGTTTAATAAATAGACAAAACATTATTTTTATTCCACAGAACCTTTTATCCTTGTGATTGTTTCCTTGTATGTGTAATTAAACTCTTTTCAATGAATGTTGTGTCAACAGGTGTCGCGTGGGTTTCAGTGGACGCTACTGTGATGACTGTATCCGTTACCCAGGCTGCCTCCATGGCACCTGCCAACAGCCTTGGCAGTGTAACTGCCAGGAAGGATGGGGTGGGCTCTTCTGCAACCAGGGTGAGTTTAGATTTACTTCTCTTTTGGAATCCTCTTTGGGTAAAGTCATCTCTTTGTTTTCATATTTAAAGCGTGTTGTTAACAAATGCTTAATTATTTATTTATTTTTTTGCTGTTACCAGATCTGAACTACTGTACACACCACAAGCCCTGTCTTAATGGGGCCACGTGTACCAACACTGGCCAGGGCAGCTACACTTGCTCCTGTCCACCTGGATACACAGGTGCCAGCTGCGAGATCCAGGTCAATGAATGTTCTGGAAATCCCTGTCGAAACGGAGGCAGCTGCACGGTGAGTGCTAGAAAAGATGAAGAATGAGCAAGAAGTGATGTGTACATTAAAGATTAAAAACAAGTGTTTTCTGGAAAACATTTAAAAGTAACTATTGTCTATATTCTATAGGATGACGAGAATGGATACAAGTGCACCTGTCCACCTGGTTTCTATGGCAACAACTGTGAATTGAGTGCCAGTACCTGTGCAGATGGACCTTGCTTCAATGGCGGACATTGTGTTGACAACCCTGAAGGTGGCTACTTCTGTCAGTGCCCAGTAGGATACGCTGGATTTAACTGTGAGAAGAAAATCGACCATTGCTCCTCCAACCCCTGTTTAAACGGTACTTTGTCCTCATTGTTTTCACATCTATTGTTACCAATAGAGAAGTTAAATATATGGGCTCTAACCCTTAATCTTCATCCAAAATCCTCTCACCTCTACAGCTGCAGAGTGTGTAGATCTGGTAAACTCCTACCTCTGTCAATGTCCTGAGGGTTTTTCTGGGCCTAACTGTGAGGACAGCAGCAGCATCTCTGGATACTGTCTGTCCTTCCCTTGTCAGAACGGCGGGACGTGTCAAGAGGGTGCGAATGGCTACACCTGTACCTGCCCTCCAGGTATGATAACTCCAAGCAGATTTCTCTGTTTTTGCAGTGTTTGCATGCATTTTATGTACATATATAGGTCTGTATTAGTTTCTATTCTAGACTCTTAAACTCTTCATCTTCTGTAGGTTATATAGGCAAAAACTGCAGCTCTCCCATCTCTCGCTGCTCTCACAACCCCTGCCACAACGGAGCCACCTGCCATGAGCGTGGTGGCCGTTATATCTGCGCATGTGTACCAGGCTATGGTGGACGTAATTGCCAGTTCCTCTTACCTGAAGCTCCCAAGGGTCAGCCTGTGGTGGACGGACCTGATCGACGTTATTCTGCATCAGAAAATGGAAATGTGGAAGACGAGGAGGATGATAACAGCGGATTCCCATGGACGGCCGTGTGCGCTGGTGTCTTCCTCGTCCTTGTGATCCTGATTGGCTGCTCAGTGTTGATTGTCTACGTTCGGGTCAAACTGCAAGAGCGCCAGAGTCACCACAGTGACAGTGTCCACAGTGACAGTCACGAGACCATGAACAACCTGACGACCACCAACAACTGCCTCCGTAGTGATAAGGACGCAATGGGCGCAATGATGACAACATCGATTAAAAACACAAACAAGAAGGCAGATTACCACTCAGACCTCGCTGGTTCCCTGGGTGGTCTGAGTGGAGTCAGCGGGCTCAATGGATCCGAGAAGAACGGCTTTAAGGCTCGCTATCCCAGTGTGGAGTACAACCTGGTCCACGAGCTTCGGCCTGAGGAGCTGCTGCTATGTAAAGAAGAGGAGCACGATGAGCCAGATGTCAAATGTGAAATGCTGGATGAGTTTGACTCAGAGGAAAGATACAGGAAGAGGCAAAAAAGGTACATGGCTGTCAAAATATTACACTTTGAAATGTGTATTATTCATGTCATAATCCAAGTTTGTAAAAAAAGTTTTAAAATACAGTTGCAGTAGAAAAATGTAAATATAGGCTTTAGCATTTGTTCTTTGAAGGACTACATGTTTGAGTTTGTTTTTTAATCAGGTTTTGCTCTTAAACCTACAGCGACGCCTCAGAAAATAAACTGGAGGAAGAGTTGTCAAACTGCAGCGAAGCAAAGTATCAGTCATCCTGCGAGCTGAACGATCATGCAGCAAGTGATCTCAAATACCAGTCCACCAGTGATGCTGAATACTTCTGTCCCAATGACAGCAAGTATCAGTGTACCACTGACACCAAATACCAGTCTGTTTACGTCATATCGGACCAGAAGGATGAATGTATCATCGCTACAGAGGTGAGTTGACAGAAACAGTTTTGTCTTTGTGGGACTATAACGCCCCTCAGCACATACACTTTACTGTATGTAAACTATACAAAACACTGATGTTTCTCCTTCTGCATTACAGGTATGATACCTGACCAGACCAGTTTCCTGTGGTTGCTGGCATTTACCACACACACACACACACACACACCAGCCCTGAGCAGTAGAGCTCAGCTTGTCTCCAGGAGGTTCTACTCCTGCTGTTTGCTGCTGTTCCCTGGGATTTTACCGGAGGACTTAGAGCCAAGGTGCTGCTGTGACAACACAGAGTCAGTACCAAGTTGATGTGGCCTTGGTACTTTGCAGTGCTATGGATTGATACTGGAAATGTTTGACCCTCAATGGATGTAGGTCTAACGAGTCAGTGCGATGGACGACTTACCAAAAGACAGTACTTGCAATTGTACAAACCTTAAACAGAAACAGTGATGAGCAAATGATGAGTGCTGGAGAACCGATGAAGAACTATGTTGCAGTACTGGATGATTTACTGCTTTTACTGTAACAGGATGGCCAAGCGAGAACTCAGAACTCTTCGCTCCGAAATAACAGTGAAGTATCAACTTGGATGTTGACTGATGATATTGTTGTACCGTGGTGTACTGATTAAATGAACAGTTTAGTACCTTTGGGGTACAGAGAACCTTTTGAAGTACAGTTGTAGTACTGTTATGTGCAGTGTAAGAGCTGCTGTGGATATTGGATGGTTCATGTTCTGTGCAGTGCTGCAGAAGTGAGTTGTTAGAAATGTTAAAATTGCAGCTGCTAAGAATTCATTTGGAGTTTTCCTTGACAATTTTAAACAGCTTCACCAGCTTCACATCGTAAACTCTGCAGCACTGACAGAGATGATGTTGGCTGAGCTGGTTCTCAGCAGAAAATTGAAGATTCCAGTAGTGACTGCAGATCGATCCAACATGGATCCTGTTGGGCCATACTGGCCTCTGACCCCTGAAGGTTTTGATACACAGGGCAATGTTTTTGGGGCAGGGCGACTCAGGAAACACTGTCATTATTAGGAGACAAAAAGACACAATGATTAAAAATTGCTGCTCCATTTACCAAAAAACAAACGGTGAAATGAATAAAATTGTAATAATAGTCATCATTTTCCCAACCTCTGATGATGCGGTCATGTTTCCAAGTGAGCTATAATGGACTAGTCTTAACTGCCAAGACCTCATTGCACTATGGAGGTGTGTGTGTACAGAAGAGGTGATGTCATTGTGTAGTGTCAGATGTATGCACTGCCCGTTCCCTTCTACTCCCATGTCTTCCACTATTATTAACCAATTGAAGGACACCATCACCCTGCCTGCCATTGGTTTTTATCAATTTGTTTTTATTTTATTTGTTATCTAAAGAAAGATGTATTACTTTAATTTAATTATGTAATTATTTGCGTTTTTATTTTGTTGTGACTCTTTTTGTTAAATCTGTTATAATTTAAGTTGGATTGTTTTTATTTGGCAGATAATGTATGTATGTATGTATGTATGTATGTATGTATGTATGTATGTATGTATGTATGCATGTATGTTAGGCACTTGAGACCACTGTGACTGTGTTGTATTTAAGAGAGAAGTCGTATGTACAGAGCCTGTCATTTTTATTAATGGAAAACAGCGCAATACTTTTTTTCCAAAATAAAAGAGGAATGAAATATAGACGCTCTGGTGTTGAGTGATTTCCATGTGTGATGCATAGACATTGCTCTTTATTTTGCATTTTATTTTGTTCATATTTCAATGATTGTAAATTTGCTTTCATGTGACTGCATGAAAGACACTCAACTTAGTTCATCTTTGAATGATGGTAGCTTTACTTTCATGTGACTATATACTCTTTTCAGTCAATGATGTCTAGTGGATGAAAGAAACTCAACTCAGTTTGATCATGAAAGGAAGAAAGCATCCAGAGTTAAGGTACCACCACGTTGCTCAACTAGAGGTGGGGAGAGAGCTTCACATGATTCACAGTTGAAGTTCAACTGAGACTTCAATTGTCCTCCCCACGCTCCACCTGCTCAGTTCACATCACAGGGACATTCACATCTCAGGGATGTTAGGGCTCACACTCACGCACAGTGTTTCCCTCTATCACGTGTGCTGAGGATTTCTCTGGAGCGTCACAGGTACCAGGAATACACTAAGACAGCCGAAGGAGAGGATTTCCCCGAAGGAGCGCAACTGCATCAAATCGATTGGACATCCCAACAAAATTGGGAGCTCGTCTGGGATCGTCCACCACTAAGGAGTTATTTATATACTTATTCAATATAAGGTATTAGGGAAAAGGGTCATTATAGAAATCTAAGTTTTTTTCTTCCTAAACATGGCAGCTGCAGCAGTACAAGAGTTTCTTGGGTTACCAACCGCTGAGTGTCTAAAGGATCTTAAAAAGGCTGAGCTTCTAGAAGTTGCTAGGCTGCTAAACTTAACTGGCGTTAATTCACATTGTGGTAAAGCTAAGATTGCTAAGGTGATAGCCCAACATTATCATGATGAAGCTGTGTTTACAAGTGAAGATTTGGATCAGTTTGCAGACCCTGATGGTGAGCCTGAGCCTAGACCGGGCTCAGCTAACGAGTTGGCAATCGGACAGATGGAGATGGAAGAAAAAGAAAGAGAAAGAAAGGAAAACCAAAGAGAAAGACAATGTGAATTGGAGAAATTAAAATTGGAAAGAGAGGAAAGAGAGAGAGAGAGGGAGAGACAGGAAAGACTGGACCATGCACAGTTAGAGTGGGAATTGGACATTCCATCACCATCCAGATCTCTGGCTTTGGATTCACCTCCGACACCATCTCAAGATCGGATGCCGTTCTACTTCCATTCGGATCATCGAACTACCTGCTGGCACTGACAGGAGATTGGACGCCACCCTATTTTCATTCGGACCTTTGGACTGAGACCAAGTCCAAAGACATACGAGCGGGAATAACTAAGATCTTTCCAACACTAATCTGATTGTTAAAGACCTAGGCCCAGTCGGCTTGAAGTGTTAAATTGTGTTGTCCTTATTTTGATTTTACTTACCCCCGTTCCCCTTTCTTTTCTCTTTTGATATGAAATAAATATAACTCTTGTCCTCTCTCTGCTGCCATGAGTACGCCTGAGACGCTCATGTAAAGATATTGATGTTTTTCACAATTTACGATCACACGCATTTAAAGAAAGAATAGACTGAATATGAAAAAAAATTTTTTTAACATGATGTTTCGACAACTGTTTCAGTTTCATCTCACAAGTCGTACATGCCTTGTGTGCATAGGGAATAACAAATACTAAAATGACAGTGTGAAACTTGCGCAGCCACTTTTATACGGGCAGTTCCTCTTAAAGTCAGTCCAACCAATTCAGTGTGAGGGATTTGTTGTTGCTAAGTGATAGTGATGGTTTGCATACGTCCGTGTGTGTGTGTGTGTGTGTGTGAGAGAGTGAGTGTGCGAGTTTGTCTGACACAGCAGAAGACTGTCTCCTTGTGGAACCACTAAATGAGACAAAGACACACCCCATAATCATAGACTGCTTAGCTGGCCTCCTCTGAGGCCAGAATCATCTCTTTGTGTGTATTTGTGTGGGTGTGTGAGTATGAAAGAGAGAGAGAGTCTTCGTGTACTTGGCTGTGCATATATTTGAATTACTCTTAGTCTTAGTCTTGTTTGATGTTTATGACTTTTCTACAAGCTTCTTTAAGGAGTCTCTCTCTCTCTCTCTCTCTGTGTGTGTGTGTGTGTATAAGCAGAGGGGTATTTATAGCTGGGGAGAGAAACCACCAGTCTGGATTTAGTCCTGGTTGCCCCTGCCTGACTACTTTGTGTGTATGCTTGCAATTTGTTACCTCTTAAGGACCTTTTCTGGCATAAACTCTGACCTTGTCAGGACCAGTAGTGCTTATGGAGACATAAAACCTGGTCCCAATGAGGCAGAACCTCATTTCTAAGGAACCGGTTAGGTTTAGAGCTAAGATTCAAGTGTGGTTAGGTTAAGCTAAGGGTAAGTCATTAACCGATTATGGTTAAGGTTAGGGATAACACTTTGTTCTGGCTTTCCAAATGAATATAAGTTAATGCAATGCCCTTAAAAGAACTGCTGTGCAGAGACTGTTAAACAAATGGGTATCTGATTTTAATGACTACTTCTACACTCCACATGGTCACTAAATCACACAAACAGACCAAGGATGATGAGTTGAAACTGTAGAGTGTATTTTTGTTTTTTTAAAAATATAAACAAATCAAACAACGTAAGTTGACACAGTGCTCATTCATCCTGTCAGATCCAGATGACTCTCTGGCCCCCTGTACACCTGATTTTTGTGATCAGATAATGCTTCACTACACCCATTTACACCTGGTACTAACAAGTGTCTCAAGTGTCCACATCAAGACTCGACCATGGTCATCCACCCGGTCGCCTCCCTCTTTGTACGCTGCCACAACAACAACAACAACAACAACGTTAGCTGCATTTTATATGGACTTGTCCAAGAATGCGTCTTGGACAAGTGGAAAACCAACTAAAGTAGATGACACTACACAGTTTTGTCACCAGTTTTACGTTAGCTACGTAGTCACGTAGTTGTTGTAGGTGCAGCGGAGATGCATCGGAGACTCCTTGCAATTACACTTCTGTTCAACCTGGTCAGTGTGTCAAGTGTTTTGGCAGATCAGAGAACTGTCCGTCCTCTTGCATATTTACACATGCACTTACAAGTGGTCAGGCGTTATCCTGCAATTCGATCACTGAAAAATCATTTTAATGCCAGGTGTAAAGAGGGCCTCTGTGTCTCTCACGACACGACATTCCTGCACTGCACACAGGAAGTGATTCATTTTATGTCAAGGCAGATGGAAGCAACAGCAACGCCTTGCTTGAAAAAGGTTTGCAATAGTTTTGCTTGACAGAGCCTGATTTCAGATGAGGGACACAGCAAACAAATACAGGTTCGTCCTTTTTTGTTTGTTTCACCAAGAACCAGAACAATAACTTCAAACTAATTCAGTTTAAGTTGGTCTGTTCATTCATACATTGACACACGCTCCGTCAGTGAAGGTTCATCCACATGCCGACTGACCTCACAGCGGTCGACGCAGTTACTGTTGCCTTCCCAACGGCTGCAAGTGTGACTGCTCAAAAATGATTTGTTTGAGTTACGCAAGCGGCGGGCAGTTGTTAGCGCATACCATGCTAAGCTTTTTAACTTCACTTTCTTTTCAGGGCCACAATAGGTTTTCGCTGAGTTGGAAAATCACAGGAGACAGGCTTAAAGCTGGTCTTTTGTTGCAGCTCGGCCGTCCTCCAGCCACCGAACAGTCGCGCACTCTTGCATCCTCCCTCTGTGCATCTCGCTGGTGTCAATGGTCAGACAAAGCCCTGGTCACTGGCTGCCATATGCTGCCCTGCTGCACAGAGGAACACCACCTCTTTGAACTTCTGAGGGGAATATTAAATCTTATAAAAAACCTTAAATATACTGTACATACAGGCACATAGACATACTGTATATTCACATGGGCATGTTGATTCCTCTGATTTAGAACTGTAGTCCTGAGAATTTCTGTTTAAATCTTGTGTTTTTAACTTCACATCAGTCACGACAGATTTGATGGGTAACAAGCAACAGAAACAGAAGAAAACAATTTTAAAAAGTAAGTAAATTAGTACATAATTATGGATTTAAATGTGTCATATAATGATAATACATTATCTTTTTTCACTCTCTTTCCTCGCACACACTTTTTTATTCTGACAGGGAGTAGGCAGGACCATATCTAATCCACTGAACAGGCTGTTTAAGTGTGTCTCTGCTATAATCTGATTAATCTGTCCATTCATACCCTCCTCTTCTCTTACAGATTAGTTTCAGTGTGTGTGTGTGTGTGTGTGTGTGTGTGAACTTGTATGTACATCTTAGTGAGGACCAGAAACCTATAACCAAAGGAAGTGAGGAGATTTTGGCTAGTCCTCAAAACATTAAATGGTATGTTCAGGATTAAGACTTGTTTTAAATGTTAGGGTTAGAATTATGTTTAAGTTAGGGTTAGGTCAAGGGTTATGGATAAGGATTTGTTTAGGCTGTCCAAATGATTGGAAGTCAATACAGTGTCCTAAGAAGAATAGCTGTGTGT
>JAFBJR010000172.1:12028202-12045141 GCA_016785285.1 Brachirus orientalis
GTCATAAATCATTCCCTATCTTCTTACCTTAAGCATCAATGCTACAACCCTAAACTAATCCTAATTCTAATCTGAACCCTAATCCCCTAATCAAATTTTAACGCCGTTCTGATGTTGTTGTTTCTGGTGGTGATTTATTGCAGTTGGCATTACTACCTTCCCTCTCTGCTGGAATTCTCCTGTTTTGTGTCCATGTCCATCCTTTATTATTATTTTTTATTATTTTTCTTTTTAAGTTGTTAAGATCTTAAATGCGTCACATAGCAAAGTGACAGTGAGGTACCCAACACATGAACAGGATTGCATTCATATTAGCAGAATGAAGTGAAAGTAAAACGTGACTTTGATTTGGCCTTTACCTGACTTTTAGTATTTATTTTTGATTTTTATTCTGTCCTTTAACTGAATTTTTAATTTTCTATTAATTTATCATGTTTTAGTTTATTTTATCTCTTGTTTTCAATTTACTTAACTATTCTACTGCATTTTACCTGTTACTATATATGTTCTTAACTCGCTTTTACCTTTTTTTACCTCCTGTAAAATTAGTATTTTCCTCTCCAAAGTTTTCCCTTGTGGCTGTTGTTGAGTTCCATGATAGCATTTCCTCACTTCCTCACTTCTTCACTGCTGTTTTTATATGTAACACCCGCCATATGTCGGCTGAAATGGTTGTTGCGTTGTTGGCCCGATGTTTTTATCCTGTGCACAGCCTGGTGCGAAAAGGTGCTATACAGAAACTAAATTTTGATTGATTGAGTTGACTCAGATCCTGAGAGAGCATTGCTGCCTCACAGGAAGAAGGTCACCAGCTCAGACCCTGGTTTGACCGGGGGATTTTGTGCGTGGATAATCCGGCTTCCTCCCAAAAAATACAGATTAGGTTAATTGGACAGTCTAAATTGATGTAGGTGTGACTTTTAATTATATATTCTATATATACATCGCCATGTGTCATGAGTGACAATGGTCATACAGTATGCAGATTTAATGGTGTTTTATTGTACAGCTGTTACTTTAACCCGTGTTTTATGTCTTTTAATTTATTTTAGTTGTTTTTGCATTTTATTGCCTAGTGTGAGCTTTTATGCCTTTTATTTATTTATATTTTATGTATTATTCTGTACAGCACTTTGGTCCACGGGGTTGTTTTAACGTGCTTTACAAATACTGGAACCCATTGTTGTCATCGCCCTGCACCAGACATGCGGCAAAATCAAGTAACAATGGAGGCGAGTGTGAACAATCAAGTTGTTTCACGGGACAGTGGCTGTCACAGAAAATTCAGATTCGAGACACCTGTAGTGAGGATGTGAACTGTCAAATCTGAATCGAGTGTAGCTCAAGTTCCGCTTGTTCACATCATCTTCTGCGGATCTGCGGATACAGTATATCGGGACTGTTTGGGCCAATAACTGATATATATATATATATATATATATATATATATATATATACATTTTTCCTTGCGCCCAGCTAGAGAGGTATTTTACATACTCAAGTCGCAGCAGATTTAGATATACATTTTCTACACTGAGCAAATTAATTATAGTGGTAGAGGGTCAAGGAGGTAGCAGCCTGTTTAGCCACCAGTTTTAGTCATTATTTATATTTTACCAATAATAAATTTTAAAGCTAATGTCTGCCAATATCAATATTGTGCCGATAATTTAAATTTTCTATTAGTGGCATCGTTGTCTTTGCTATTTCAAAGTGTTTTATTGTGATGTGAAGCACTTGGAGCTGCATTTCTTATATGAAAGGTGCTTCACAAATACAATATAGTTAAACTTTTGTGGTGTTATCGGCTGAGATAACGTTATAATGACTGTGGTTAGGTTTAGGCATGAGAAGCACTTCACTGGGGATTTAAAAATCCATCCTCTACATAAAAACACACCAGAGTGTCGTTATAAAAGCACAACAAATGTGCCAGCTGATGGTCTCAAACTGCAGTCAGCCGCTTGGAGATGTACACTAAGCTGTACATTTTGCTGTGATACATGCCAGAATTTCAAAAACTGCATTACTTTAGAAATGTTCACACTCTCTGTTGCTTGGAGACACGTCCTCTATGAAGTTATATCTCAGACAGTAGCCAACATAAAGTCTGATGATTTAGAAAAATGAGGACTTATTGGCCAAAATGAAATTAATAGTGGGTTTGTTTTGTCTGGAACCGTTTTATTTACTTGTTTATTGTATTGTATTTTTATTGTTTGTGAGCAACTGTTTTGTTGATTTATTTATATAAGAGTAGTAGCATTTAAAATTTAATTTAATTATTATTAAATTATTATATATTTTTTTCTTTCAAGTTGAATTTTTTAAAGTTTTTTTTTTTTTGGAATATCTTCAAAACCTGCATATTATTTTATATGTAATTATCAGATTTATGGGCTCAGTGCTGCTTAATGTGCTCTAATTTTCTTTTCATTCGAGAGAATAGGGACATGCTTTTTTGGTTAATCAAATTTTATTCCTTATTCCTTTTTTGATCTGGACACCACTTTGTGCTTAAACTTAAAAAGTGTTATACAGATGTAATTGTTATTGTTCTTGGGTAAAATGGTTCAGAAATGTCAGTGTAATGTACAGAGACATACAACATACTATGATCCAGGAAACAGCTGATAAAGGGATTAATTACCTCCTCCCTCACTTTGAACGTTAACAGTATATCACTGTACATTTGAGGCCTATATTTTCTTAACATAATAATTAAAAAAAAGGAACAGTGACTCACTGACTTCGCTCTCTCCATTATTAGCATTTCAACAGAGAGCATCACTGACAAGCAATTTTTGGGCTAAATCTTGTGGGAAAACACACATTTCTCTCTCAGCCTCCCTCCATTGTTGAAATTGAACAAACGATGTGACCACAGCAGTCCGACTCGCACAATGACAGACAGCTTATTCAGCCACTTCATCTGTCGCTGTTCCCCAGGGACCAGGCTCAGATCTTTTCCCACTGCTCCATCTCTATCTTTCACTCACTCTCTCCCCCCTCTTGTTTCCTCTCTCTCTGATTGCTTTGTCTTTTCTAATACCTGCAAATGTTATTTTTGCTATTCCGTTTTTTTCACGCCAAACATACACATCCTGTATTCATTTCGTTTTAACCAGAGCATTGGCAGAGATGTCGCTGAAAGTCAAAGTGATTAAAGTAAACCACATTTCTCTTTGTGAGCTTTGTTTTTTGTTTTTATTTTGCTTATTGTCATTTCTCCCAGGGGGGGTTTTAGCACTTGCAAAGAGAGTCATTCCTTCAGAGACACCAGCTTCCATCAGTGCCTTCTGGTCATTACTGGTGCATGGTGGGAACAGCTTGGCGAGGACAATGATTGGCTAGAACAATGAAACTGGGGGCAACACAAAGGACACGCCCACTGCATGATGGGAAAGAGCCACGGAGGAAGCAGATGTTGCCACTGAGGACACAGGAGGGGAGAGAGCAGCGCACACACACACACACACACACACACACGCACACACACACACACACACACACGCACTCTCTCTTTCACTCTGAAGTAACAGGTGAAACAAGGCAACATCGCCAGCTTTGACTGAATACCTTGTCGCTCTGATCTGAACTGATTTTTCCATAAAATTAGAAATTGTTCCAGTGCTTTTCTATCTGTGTATGTTTGCCAATAAAGTGGCGATTATTCTCGTACTGCACACAGGAAGACATACATTTTATGTCAAGACAAATCAGCATCACAGTGCCCGCAAGACAAAGGACGACCGCAAAGAAGTTCCTAACAAATGTTTCAGAAGTTAATTATACAGCTTATAAAACTGGTTCAGCAGTTTGATGGGATAAATGCTTCTTGTCCCCGCCCACCCGCTCCTGCGTTAGTGCTGGATACTCACAAATGCTCCCTCAGTCACGTCTGATTGTTTTGCTTGACAGAGCCTCTTTTCATATGAAACAGCATACAAATCATGTTACAGCAACAACAAAGGCCATTAAAAGTTATGCACGGCATCTTTAAAGCACAGTTAAGAGCAGAAGATACACAGTACAACTTTGTCCCCCATGTTGACATTTCATGTGCTTACATTGACTTAACTTAACCACTGAGGAAACTTACAATATATATTTTTTTCCAATATAAAGGTTATGCACTTATTTTCTTTTCTTTTGCACTCCATTTGCCCATGCACTGAACATGCACTATACACTCACCTTCCAATATATTAGATAAGCCTAAATTTAATCTAATCAGCCAATCACACTTGGTATACTCTGGCATGTAAATGTTGTCAAGCTGACTTGCTGAAGATTGAACCAAGTGTCAGAATTGAGGAAAAACGTCATTTAATGACTTTGAACACAATTCAATGACTGAGGATTGTTGAGCAGGTCTGAGAATTTCAAAAACTGCTGGGATGTTGACACACAACTGTCTCTTTAGTTTGCAGAGAATGGTGTGAAAAAGAGAAAATATCTAGTGAGCAGAAGCACATTGCTGATGATATCATATATCCCTCATATATATATATATATATCCCTCATATATATATATATCCCTCATATATATATATATATCCCTCATATATATATATATGCAGTCTTCATTTGATGCCACTCTTACCACTTTATTAGGTGTTTTGTGTGCCTAATAAAGTGGTCAGTTTAATCTGCAATAGATCCCTGTCCATCTTCTCTTTGTGTACACTGCTATACAATAAGATTGCCCATTTATATTAACCAGATCTCATACTTCACTACAGAATTTGACATTAGACAACTCAAATCAATTATATCTGTATTGAGACCCACATTTACAGTCTGGCTTATAATTGAATGTAGTTTGTTTAATGTTTAGGTTTTTATCAGTTTTTAATATTTATTGTGTTTAAATCATTTTGTTTTATCTTGCTATTTTAACAGTCTTACCTGAATGCGTATGTTTGTTCAGTGAAGGACTTTGATGGAAAACTTGTGCAAAGTGCTATATGTATGAAAAAAACTCGAAATTTGATATTGTTGCAACCAAATCAAAGCACATCACACAGTCAGGCTGGGACTTTACAATATGACACAGAGGTAATAAAAATTATTTAAAACACCCCTAAAGAGTTTGTGTTTATTTGCTTTACAGTTTGTATTTACTTTAAAAGACTTTCAGACATTTTTCCTCTTCAGTATATTTTCATTATACTTATTCTTGTTTCCATCTGCAATCCATCATATCTACTTTAATTTTTTTTTAATCAAATTCAGTGGCAGAATAAATTTGTACTTCCCACTATGGAAGCAATTTGGCATCTTTATCACTGTCTGCAGCTTTGTTTAGCCGATTGGCCTTTTACACACCAGTCTTATTTTTACAAGGTTGTCAGTTCATGGGAATACACACCTTTCCTCAATATGCCCATTCACGTTGGCTAGACAAATTAGACAGCTAATTCACACGATGATACTTCCCAATTCACTCCACGGAGACACAAATGAAGAACAGCTGATGGGAACAAATCTCCTTGTGTTCACGAGGGAAACACTCATCCCTTTAATTTAAAAAAAACAAAACCCAAAAAACTATAAAACAATTGAGACGTCACTGGGTTGCCATATTTGATGGACAAAAAATAAATGGGTTACTTGGTCTGATCCTCTGAGACAACAGGTGGGGTTGAGATGTAGTAAAGCGTGCTGAGGGATGTTTGTGTGGTTGTAGGCAGCGTGTCTGTGTGTACGCTCTTTGTTTTCATGAATGTGGCGTGTATGTGTGGGAATGGACCTTGGTCTGACTTGTTGATTAATGGCCAGTGTGTGTATGTGTGAAACGGCTTTCGGTCCTGTTTCCATGCTAATGAGTACCAGCAGATGGGAGAGAGAGGAGGCTGGACCAACAATGAACAAACACACCAGCAGACGTACAACTTAAGACCAAAGAAACTCTCCTGTAGAGACTTTATTTTCAGCAGAAACAAGAAAGGAGACATCCACCATTAGTTTCTTATGAGACTTCTGGTTCGACATTTCTGGGCTAAAGTTAACTTTACTCAGCCGGTAAATGGTAAACAATCTGTCTTTACATTCAGCTTTTCTGGCCTTGATGACCACTCAAAGCTGCTTTACACTTTTCTCAGTTTTTGCCATTCACACATTCATACGGCATATTTATGTGCAGCACTTTTTCATACTGCACACATTTCATACTCACACTGGAGTTAAATATCTTGCACATAAAGGTAATGGAACCATCAACTTTCCAGTTGAAAGAGAATTTGCTCTATCACAACCACTGTTGCCCTGGCAGGTCAACATCTTTGAAAGATAACTTGACTTCCAAAAAAAACAAACAAACAAACAAACAACCAACAGGTATTGCGTGTGCAGTCAGGGGATGCTATAACAGTTGTGCCATGTTTTCATCTCGGTAAGGTTTGGTTGGGTAAAGTATGGTACGGCTTGGAACGGTAAACCCTGGTTCAAGCTTGCGCGTCGACTGAGAACATTACCTTAACTTTGTAGGTGAGATATGTAGCGTGACCTTGTACCAGGTTTTTTTTTGGTCCATAAAATGTCAGAAAATTTTGATTAGTGTTTGCAAAACCTCAATATAATGACGTTGAATAAAAACATAAAAAAGAAATAGTTGGTAATTCATTTAATAATCATTTCATGATTAGTCATCACAACCATAGTGTTATGAAAGGTGCTATACAACTAAAGTTTATATTATTATTATTACATTATGGCTGATGTAATTGGTAGTTGAAATCACATCATAGCTTAGGGCAGTGCAATGGCCTTCAAGAGAGGATTAGACTGGGGAAACTCAAAGGAAACTTTAAAACGTCCAAGAACTTAACAAGTCTTAAGAAAATATTTTTGGTTCTTTGTCAATCAATCATTGCCCTTTGCAAGTCACAAATAGACTGTTCCACTTTACAAACACAGGGTCATTTCCACTTTTTTGCCGCATATTATCATCATACAGTTCTTTGGTCCAGTCCAAGCTTCACAAAGTGGTTCCCTATCAGTGATGCCGTCAAAACAAATGCTGAAAAATAATCTTTTCTTTTGAAAGATGAATCTGTCATTTGTCTTTGTTTGCGTAGTGACCTGCTACTTCAAAATGCAAAAGACATGCTCCCGCAGGTTTTTGTGTTCTGCTGTAGAAACACGACAGCGCATGATGGCAACCTCCAAAAACTATTTTGTTTTTATTTTAAAGCAAACAAACACTAATAGAAGTAATATATTCACTTAAGCCAGTAGCCTCCCATAAATGTTAGACACTGGACCCACAAGCAGCATGGAATCAAAACCTGCCACCAGTATAAAGTCTCAGTCCAGTTTGTTATTTCAGTGTTAACCTACATGTAGCACCAGAAAAAAAAGGTTCATTGTGAATGACTGGCCTCTGAAACAAACATATGAGTTACAGGAGAAGGTTGCTGACAAGGGGAACCTCTGCCAACACACACTGACCAACCCAAGTCAAAGAAAAACAAATCCCACAAAGTGAGATATGATCCAAACAAGTCACGAGGAACATTCATAAAGTGCCTCTGTGTGTGTGTGAGAGAGATAGACAAACTCCTGAGGAATGCTTTAAGTGCTGTAGTAGCTTTGAACAGGAAATGGATTCCCAGAGACAGGAAGTAAGTTCGTGGAGAGAGGAAGTGTTTGCCAGTATCCGCCCTCGGTCTGCTGGACGGGGAAGGAAGGAGAGAGAGGGGAGTCAGGATGGGTTGAATCGGAGAGTTGGTTCATGAAAGAGAGAGGGAGCAACACTGTGTTAGTGGGTGAGAGGGAGATTCAGATGACACCTGATCTGATGGATGGAAAAAAAAAAAAAAACTGATTCCAGCAGGAGTGTCATTTCCGCTCCTACTGCTCACTAAACGAGTTATCTGAACACGAACACCCCATGACACCCGTCAAAAACTATTTGCTTTCATCGTCTACGGCTTTATCCTCCACATGAGGGTCGCGGGGACATAGGGCGAAAGGCGGGGTACACCATGGAGAGGTCGCCAGTGCAGGGCCACACAACCATTCACTCTCACACTTACACAGTCGGTCAGTTTAGAGTGTCCAGTTAACCTCTAGAAGCTGAATTAAAACCTAGATGTGGCTACTCTGTCCTCATCGTTGTTAAGCCTGACGAAAATACAGTGGGTTTTGTAACTCATTGCTTTTTAGGAGATTCTGAAATCAGGCTAAACAGCGTACTTGCCAGATGTGTATGGCTCCCTCACTTTCTCTAAAATACGCACAAAGAAAGAGGAAAAAGACATTAGTTATGTCTGTCTTGTACGTCTGTCTTTTAATGTCACATTACTCAAGGTTCCCACTCCTTGGTTGACATCAAGTTCAAGGACTTTTCAAGAACTTTCCAGGATCAATTCCCTCAAATTCACTCCCAAATGTGCTGACACAGCCTAAGATGGCAGGGAACTAGATTTGCTCTGCTGGAGAAGTGATTGTCCTTGGGATCTTGGTCAATTCTTTGTAATTGAGAGATCTTGGAATTTGCATTTCCCAGTCACGTTATTTGCTCTTTCCTGCTTAATGTTACGCCCTCATTGTTCTGCATGGAACAGTGGAGAGAGACAGTGGACACTGTCCACAAAACCACTGCTAATTATGACTCAACGTTTGTTCTGCGTAGGCCTAGTCTATGTACATCATGCAATGCAGGGCATGAAACAGTAGGTGGTGTCGTAACAAACAAGGCTACATTTGATTAAATATCATCTTCTTTCTTGCACAAAATTCAAGCACTTTCAAGGACCTTGAATTTTTTTTTTTTTTAAATTTACAAACTTTCAAAGGATTTCAGGGACCCGTGAGAACCCTGGTTACTCGTCCAGACCGCAACCAGGAAACTTGGAGCTGCATGGTTCAGGAACAGCAGCAGCTGTGATTGAACATGCAGGCACGTAGTCCTGCAGTGGTTTAGGGGAGCGCTTGATTTGCTGTGAACAGTCACATTTGTGAGAAGCCAAAATTGTGTGAAGCTGATTGTATGAACTAATTTGACAATGTTTTGAATGTAGCCAAACCTAATTGAAATGTTAAATTTACACAGTAGAGTTTTAATACATTCCTTACATATTGTGCCTTTACAGTGTAAACATGTATGAGGATGAGTAAGTGTCAGCGCTGATGTATCTACCTGTATGGAATTAGTGACCACTCTGTATGGTGAGAGAATTTAAGTGTGTGTGTGAGTGAAGACAGCATATGGGCAGTGCCCTCCCTTCCTGTTGGGAGGGGAACAACGTGGTTCTCTGTGCAACACAGTTTGAACTCCGACCTCTTCGGATCACACACACACACACACACAGATATACATCCACTCTCTCAGCCGGCCAGCTGTCCTCACGGCCTGAATGTGACACACAGAAAGAAAAGGAGCGGAGGTGAGAGTGGCAGTCAGGCAGACGAACTGGATTGTTTTCTCAGGCTGGAATTCACTCGGACTTTTTAAACCCACGTGTTACCCAGCGGGGAAACCAACACACACAAACAGCAGCAGCAGCAGCAGCAGCAGCAGCAGCAGCAACAGCAGCAGCCCCTTCTTATCCCCTTTCAACTGTTGATCACTGTGGTCTATAGTTGTAGGAAGCAAATCACATCCTCACCTTGAACAGCTGTGAGTGGTTTTATCCTACAGTGGAGAAATCAGTGAGGAACAGACACCAGATGTTCTTTTCTTTTCCATTGTGCTCTCACTGATTTTCTCTCACAATGTACAAAAAGTTTTCTTTCTGTAATTTGAGTTAAGAGAAAAGAATAGCACACCAAGAAATCGACAGACAAGACACATACCATCCCTACCACTTGTACATACACTCAGCAGCCACTTTATTAGGTACACGAGACATCTAAAGTGGCAGGAGCGGCACCTGGCTGCTGTAGCACACCAGCTTTAGGTGTAATGTGTTGTGGTTCAAAGGTGGCGTTCTATATTCCCTGGTTGTAACAAGTGGTTGTTTGAGTTACTGTTGCCTTTCCTTTGACCTCATGAACAAGTCGTTCTGATGCTTCATTCTTAAATTTCCTTTAAATTTAACTTTCACTTTCTTAAGATTCCTCTTTTTGCCATCACATGTATTGTTGCCTTCTCCAACTGCTCACGCTGTTTACTCCAAATAAGACACCATGTTTACATTGCTTGAAATAAAAAGCACACATTTCCAGAGCAGAGCAGACACTCTCTCTATAACTGGGTTAACATGACCAGCAAAAAGCTTTGTGTGATTTCAGTCACGCAGCTTTCAGTGGGTTTTGGTGGCATTATTGCTTTGTTTACAGTTCAAAAAGAGACTGTTAACTGAGCCAGAAAGTCAGGATTCTCTGAAAACAGACCAAATGCCAAATTTGATCACCACAATGAAGCAACAGACGTCACTTTCAAGTTCCTCTGCTCTGAAGAAACATCTGTATTTAGTGGATGAAAACTCCAGCCTCATGGGACATAGAAAATATAGAAGGCATTTTTTTAATGTAGCAGATGCAGCCATGTTAGCAAAGAAGTAATAGTAATGATGATGTAGTTTATATGACAATTTTCAGAACAAGTTAACAAAGTGTTTTCAAACAGGATAAAACAGGCAATTTAAATGGAAAAAATGTAAAATAAATATAGGAAAAAAATAAAAGCATAAAAATCATAACCATAAAATAAAGAAACAAACAAATTACAAATGATGGCAATAATACCATGTGCTGAAATTAAAAATAGGTCACTGGACGGGAATCTTTAGAGCCGAGACTGTGAAGTGGCCTTTGAGGTATGTTACAAAAAAGCACCCACCAATTCCTCAAAATTCCTCTCCTTCAGATCTACAGTTGGTCAGACTTTGCTTCAGTGAGCTGAAAACCAAATGGTACACATCAACAACATCGTGAGCAGCAGGTTAATTGTTTTAAGTCACGGCTGATATCACTCTACTCCCTGTTACAGCTTACTAGAGGTGGAAGGAGGGGGAAAAAAAACGCCGCATATTATGATTTTTCTCTTCGTAGACTTTAAAAATAGTAAAAATCACTATGTCTACCAGCTTGAGGAACAGAAATGGGCAAGTAAAGAAAAGTAGAAGTTGCCAAGTTAAGTATTTATGTGTCCTGTTTCGAGAGGCTTCATCACTCATTCATTTTGGCCCAGCATTTTATTTTTTTCTTACAGGACAACAGCTCAAAAGACTTTTTCAATTTATTCTGATTAGGAGAGCTAAATTTAGCAGTCAACTTAAAAAAAAAAAAAACCCAAAACATTCAGTTGTATATGTACAGTATCACTGTCTCATTTAATTTATGTCAGACTGACTGGCTGACGTGATGTTCAGTGATTATGGAAATATGAACCCTGAGTTATTGTCTTAACAAATGCATAATTCAATTCTGGTTTAAGGAAAACGAGATAATTGCAATTTGCAACAATCGCAACAATTGTACAATCAAAACCCAAACCGAACCTGCACGCAAGATACAGTTGTATCGAGATACAATTCAGATTCTTCAACAGTTGTATCGAGATACAACTGTTGAAGAATCTGAATTTGAAACCTTTTGGTGACAGTCAAGTCACTTATCATCTGCTTCGGTATCTGTTTTATACCTGAAATGTCTATGTTTAACAGGTGTTTGTTGTTTTCTGTCCATAAAATGTCACCCAAAAGCAAAAATCAGACTAACCATCTGACATTTATCATGACATTATTAATATCAACTGATTTTAAAATGTTTTTGATATTTCTTTGTCATATTGTCCAGGCTTATGTGTACCAAAATAACATTTTTCTTTCAAACTTTGATAACGTGGGCAGACTTTTTATACAATAAAAAAAGGAAAAATGTTTATCTGTCGTATATTCTTGAATCAACATTAAAAAAAAAATAAACAGATGAATAGACAATTTCCCCTAGCACCTGACAACCCTCTCTGAACCCCAGATGTTGCGAGTCCCGTGCTCGTGCTCCTCCTCCTCCTCTCCTCCTCTGCAACTGTTTGATCCTCTAAATGCCTTTTCAGAGTATAACGGCTACAAGAAGAGAACACAATGAGAAGGAAAGGCAGGATGAACAACAGAGCAGAAGAGGACAAGAGGATGAGGAGAGACAGAAAGGGAAAGGGACGAGGTGAGAGACAGAGCAAGAAAGAGGTGAAGAGGAGCAGAGGAGCAGCTGGCAGGTGTCAGGAGTCACAAAGGACCATCTGTCCATCCAGAGCCACACACACACACACACACATATTAAGTCTTCCTCACAACAGCATGCCACAACACTGCTTACAACTGTATACAATTATGTTGGTTACAATACTAAAAAAGGTACAATATGTAAAATTTACAAAAATCTATGGGCGAAGTTTCATGCTGTAACTGAAAACTCACCTCACCCTTTCCTTCTAAGTGTGACGGAGAACCTATGTTCAGAACTTTGCTTTGTATAATCCATTACTTTGATGTTTTTAAAACGTTTTACATACACAACATTGTTTGAAGAAATGAATTCATCCGCACAAAACAACTCTAAATGCTGTAGTACATATGCCAGGCCTGTACATGGTGCAATTCCAGAAATATAATAAAAAAACAGACATGATTTTGGACAGGCGCATAAAGCATGTGCGCTGTGCCCAAACTTTTTTTTTTTTAACGAATGAAGAGTTATTTTAATAAGAGGGGGCAAAGTGAAGAAAATATAAAATATCATGAAGATGAACATAGCAACAGGGAACGCAAGTCCAAGAGAAGAGTCGGGACTGCGATCATTGTTTATCCAAAATGGCGTACCTGTTGTAGACAGGAAAACGCAAGGGTGTTGATAAATTTTCCCAATCTGGAACCCATTTTCCAAAAAATGCTGTTTTCTGTGCTGCTTCCAAAATGTTGGTTCTGATTGGATAAAAAAACTACAGTAGATTGTCCCTAGTTGGTTTTCATGTGTATGAACCCTCAGTTTCCAGTAAATGGTTGGGTCAGCTCGATGGTCCTGACCCAACTCCTGAGAGAAATATGAAAGGCTTGTTCTGGGGTAATGAAAAAAAAAAAAAAAAAAAAAAAAAAGACCAAAGAAGTAAAAAAAAAAAAAAAAAAAAAAAGCCAAGATACGTTCACAGTACTTCGGACAGTCTGATGCGCTTCTTAATAGGAGTGGGAATCACAGGGCACCTCGCAATAATGGATGTTACACGACACATTGCCCACGATATCAATAATATCCCCATACAACTAATCTGTTATATTTAACATATTGCAAGACAATGATATAGCGATACATGACGATATCTGTCTAACTGAAGAAAACAAAACTGAAACTCTAATTATTCACAACATAGAGAACAAGGTGCATAAGTGAAGCCCGGGACTGTTTACTTTAGAGCATCTGAAGTTATTCATGAAAATATTGATATTTGCCTTGGTGTATCGATCATTGTTTTGCACGACTAAAGGCGACAATATATCATGAAATCGATATATTTTGACCCACCCCTACTTCTTAACTGTATAAATTAAACTTTTTTTTTTTAAGATTTTCAATTAACCTTAGCATTTTAAGTTTATGCTGCTTGTTAAGGAAGTCAGATAAGTGGGCTGCTAATCATTAAACATGCACTTTCAATTAATTGACATAAACATAAAAAAGAGGAGAGAACAGTAGATTGTTCTGCCCACCATGTTGACCGTGACTCCAGGAGAAGGAGATCTCAATATTCTCATTTTGTAATGACATTTCACTGTGGACACTCACTCTCACTCATTTTCTACCGCTTTATCCACTAGGGGTCGCGGGGGGCGCTGGTGCCTATCTCCAGCTAACATAGGGCGAGAGGCAGGGTACACCCTGGACAGGTCGCCAGTCCATCACAGGGCCACATAGAGACAGACAACCACTCACTCTCACATTCATACCTACGGGCAATTTAGAGTGTCCAATTAACCTAGTCCCCAAATCTGCATGTTTTTGGACTGTGGGAGGAAGCCGGAGTACCCGGTGAGAACCCACGCACCACGGGGAGAACATGCAAACTCCTTGCAGAAGGCCCCTTGTTCCAACCGGGTTGTGAACCCGGGACCTCTTGCTGCAAAGGCAAGAGTGCTAACCACTACTCACTGTGGACAAATTTAAAAAAGTTGGTGTAGCTACATGCTGGTTTCACGTGTAAATACTATTTTCCGATCACCGGTTGCAGCCTCCGTGCTAAAGCTGCTTAGGGCAACGGCGTGAAAAATGGAGACTCAGCTGTGAAATAAAGACACTTTCCTTCACCGCCTTCTGTCAGTATTTTCACTTTCACTTCTTAAAAACACACTCATGGACACCATCCTCTCCTTTCACTTGACCCCTCTTTCTCCCCCTGTGTCAGTAGGATTCAGACAGACATACACTACCAGCTGCATACAGCTGTGTCCTCGCACTGTTCGACAACATCTTTACTGGCTTTAGACAGTGTCACACACACACACTCCAACATTTAGAATACGTCCAGGACAGCTGTTCTCTGACATCACATACACACAAAGATATTTCTTGACCCTTCCACTCAGGGTATATTCTTCTGCCCTATTCTATTCCTTCAGTCAAATGCAGTAGAGCTGCAACTAAAGATCATTTTCATAATCGATTAATCTCTAGATTATATTCTCAGTTAATTGAGTAATCTTTTGGTTCGTGAAATGACAGAAAATGAAGGAAAATGTTGATCCGTGTTTTTCAAATGTGGAAATGTTCTCAAATGTCTTTTGTCCACAATCTAAAATTACTCAGCATTAACAAATTCTTTGTTATATGGAGCAAAGAAACCAGAAAATATTCACATTTAAGAAACTGAAAAATCTGAGAAACTTATATTTATTCTTTAAAAAAAAAAAAAAGAAATATTTTGCAATTAATTCAGTAATCAATTAATCAAGTTATTGTTTCAGCCTAAAAATGTATACCAGATGGTTTGATCCACATATCTGTTTGATATAAATAGACTCTGACATTTACAAATATTGGTGATTTATCCGTTTGGTTTCAGAAAATGGGGGAAATGCATTTTTTTTAGGTTACAGATACAGTAACGTGCAAAAGTCTCAGGGTACAACCAGCTTTGTTGTTTTTATGTCTGACAAATATGACTGATTAACAATGGATTGGATAACAATGTGTACTTGCAAGTGGTCCGCCGCTATCCGATTGTAATCCAATCACAGAAAACACATTTTAATACCAATAAAATGGTGTAAAATGGCCACAGCTGGTGTTGTATATAATCAAGCTTTCAATCAGTTAAACTCAACATCATGTGCATGAAATGGTCAAGCAAGTCTTTTTCACAGGAGATGCTTTCCGACATTTTATAGTGGGACAAACAGGTGTTACCAATAACATTAAGTGGGGTTTTACTCGCGTGTTTGCCAAGTGGGTAGGTCACAATAAATATTTAACACTTTAAAACTGGAGAAGCTGCTTTTTTTTTTTCTTCAAAATTCTGTAATCTTAAAACAGCGATATGTGTTCCAATGAAACTATTGAGAAATAATTGTACTGTACATTCATTAGAGCATTGTGGAAACAAAACATCTAATCTGGCTGAAGACTTTTGCACAGTACTATGTATGTATGTATGACTATAAGTTGTTTTTTAATAAATTAATTGTAGATGTGGCAAATTCATACAACACAAAGAAAGTGTGCTTTTCTTTTTATCTAAATCTCAAGTGTAGATCTTTGGGTGAAAGGTGATTAATGTGTTTGTACTTTCTTATTTGTCTTTAATGTTTATGTGAATAAATTGTTTTGCTCTCCTACTTGCCTTGAACTGTCCTTTGATGGATGAATAAAGGATAATGACTTCTCCCACATTGGCCAAACCAACGTAACTCAAATTATGAGAATAAAATAATCCCACTGAATACACGTCAGTGTTGCACACAAACTGCCATTGCCGCATATTTCTTTATGAGAGACAGAGTCAACTAATGGAACCACATCAGGCACCAGGGCTGGTTATTATACAGGGGGCACTACAAAGCATGTTTGCATCTATCTAGTCATTTATTCTTTCATGTACCTCTGTTTTAAATTTGTGGCGACAGTTATGAATGCAGATTGACACAACAGTGTCATAACATGAAGCCTGCTTCATGTTTTGTATTCAGCACTGACCATGTTAAAGCCTTCCATTGAAAACAGCTCTTCATAAAAACCACAGACCAGGACTACAGGATTGCCTTTTTTTTTTAAATATAATAATGCTGAGGCAAGAGAAAAATAAGGAATATGATATTTTAGCTTCATTGTTCATGTAAGAGGGAACAAATAAAGTGTTTTCAGCTCATTTCAAACAGATGAAAACAAAATGTCTTCTCCATAAATCTGAAATGACAGTTTAGGTTTGAAGGAAATGGAAATGATTGCTTTGTCCTGGTGCTCAACTGAAAATGATTATTTTCATTAATTACCAGTCAAGAATTAATCATTCTAGGATGAATCCATTTTTGTTTGGTCCATAAAAACAACTGTGGAAAATGTTGATTGCTGCTGCCCAAACCCTCAAACAGTGCCCTCAAAAGTCTTGTTTTGTCCACAAACCAAAGATATTCCCTTTTCTGTCATAAAGCAACAAAACCAAAACATGTTAGCATTTAAGACGCTCAAATCAGAGAATACACAAAAATGAAGCGGATGAATTATTTCTCAAACTAGTCGTCAATTAACTTAGTTGTTGATTACTAACGTATTCATTGTTGAAGCAAGATTTCTTATATTAATCTGTAGAGGTCAATCGATATGGGTTTTCTATGGCTCATAAAGACGATTTTTAGTCACTGGTCAATAATTGATGCTAATTGTTTCGGCCCATATGTTTAGCCAATTATCCTTTTTACTAAAAAAACTAAAAAAAAAGTACCAATTTCATTTAACATATATATATACGTATATATATATATATATATACGTATATATATAT
>JAFBJR010000172.1:12045286-12056213 GCA_016785285.1 Brachirus orientalis
TTATTTTTGCAATAATGTCATAATATATTATTGTGACTTAAATATCATGATAATATCGTATTTTGGTGTCTGGTGATTCCCAACTGCCGTATTTTCAGTAAAAATGTCTGATCATTTCTAAATTAAATATTCAATATATTTGACAGGTCATCAAAAAATAAAATTTTATTTTGTTTTTGTTTTATTTAGTTCATGAGAACAAAACTGCAGCATTTGTAATTAATAACTGATAATTGGCCAATGCCGATTATTTACAAAATCGCAAATATTGGGTCAATAAATCAACCCAACTGATAAATTGGTCTGTCTCTATTAATCTGTGCATTTTTATTTGTTTTGTTTTTTTTACCATGCTTATAGAATGAATGTCTTTTCGGATTGTCCTTTGTGTCCTTTGGTATCTTGAAAGGGGATTATAAATAAAAGGTATCATTACCGTTACTGAGGTGATGTTATTGTTCTTGGCTGCATTTGTAATAAAACTTTTTTTTAACTAATTCTTAAACTCTATTATTATTGTGTATTAACACAGTGGGAAACAGAGCAGCCTTCCTTGGCAGAGGTTAGTGTTGTCCGAGTGTTTTCTCAGGTTATTACAGTGTTCCTTTCAAAATGGAGTCACAGCCTGTAAGATCATTTATTTTCCTGGCTTCAGACATTCTTGTCTAATTACCAAATAAAACACACAAATAGCAACAATGACGGGTTCTCACGCCTCTCCATCTGGACTGACCATTCCTCAAATCTAACACAACAGGCAGGTGACACACACACACACACACGAAATGTAGGAATGTTAAAACAAATGTTGACTGTTTACACTGGACCTGTTGTTGTTTATATACTTTCTCCCAGTTGCAATTGGTGTTGTTGTGCTTGTAAACCTGACATTAGTACCAATCACAGCTCCAACTACAGGACCAGACTATTCTGATTCCTACTGATGGTTCTTACCTTCGGCTTCTCATCATTTAAATTCATTTTACTCCTTTCGAGTATTCGGACCAGGCTGTAGTCTACAGTGCAACAATTTCAGCCATAAATAATTATGTAGGTATGTTGACATACGTTGGAATGAGGTTTTAAGAGACACCATATTCACAAAGCAACAAATGTTTACTTAAAAAAACAGAGGTGTAATCCAGTCAAGGACGCAGCTCCAACAACAATAACAATGCAGTGAAGTCAAGAGTTGACTGTGAATTCTACTTTGACATAAAATTTTAATAATATGCACTTGCTGCCCCCTACTGGTTACAAAGTGCACATGGTTGCTTTTATACATGACACAGTCCAAAACGGTAAAATGTAAATACAGAGTGTACATTGTCTATTAAGAGACACTAAATGTCTCAAAACCTTCCAACAGGAAAAGAACAAAATAAATCACATTCCTGTAAATTAATCTATCATTGACTTGGTTAATTAACAGTTTAGTTGTGGAGATAAATGGAGAATAAAAGTGTCCCACATTCTCACGTGTGTTCTTTTCTACACCCAAAGAAATGTAAAAAAATAAGTATTTAATACTCAAGTTTGAGAAGCCAAATCTATCTTTTTTAACCTAAAAAACTTAAATAAATTATTTGATTAGTAATCAGGATGTTTGATAGTTGTCAATCTTAATGAAGTTATGCAAATAAACCGATAATGTTGGGGCATTCCTGATGTTACCTAAAATTCTAAAAATTGAACAGAGACTCCGTTCATTTGATATTAAAAAAGAAATAAAATGCATTTAAAGTAACTTTTACCAACTCTGGTTACAGTTTTTTTCTTGAAGACCTTGTTCAAACAATGTCTTTTACTTTCAATTTCACTTATTATAGGTTAGTTATGTTTTATTTCAGGCAAATATAAAGTATTTTGAAGTGGTTATAATTTCAACATAATATAACAAGTTTAATCTAGTTGAGAGGTATTGATGTGGATAGAGCCCCCCTGCTGGACATTCCCGGGGTTGCATTGGACACGAAAACATTTACTGTGACAACCTTTAAGGTACATATAAAGAAGAAAAATAACTAAAGAAAATGGGGTTGTTTTTGAGGCTGCTGCATTTTGTGTTGATGAACTGCTTCACCATATAGAAAAGGAGATTGCTGTTGTTAATGTGTCTACATAATTAAAGGGCAAAAAGATGACTGGAGGGTTTATGTGACAAAATTACTGAACGTAATTCTCAATTAAGGCTAAACTGACACCAAAATACACCCAACTGTTTTATTATTTACATTTCACTACTGTTCAAAATTAAAAGAATACACAGATTATTATTTAAGTTCTGCGGTATTGTCCAATACAAACTGTAAAAAGAAAACAAGCGTTCAGTTCAGTTCAGTGAGGCACTTTCTTGTAGACCTCTCCTACAGCCTCTTGCAGCTTCTTCACCGACTCCATCACCAGTCGGAAACTTTCACTAAAGTTACCGTTACCTTCCTTCACCCAGGCTGCCTGCAGTTCTGTGACCCACGCCAGGATCCCATCCAGCTGCTCCTGCACCTCCCTCTGCTCCTCCAGCTCAGCCAGCAGCTCGTGTCGGGCACAAACCTCCGCTTCATAAGCTCTCTGTAGGTCTGTCATGGACGACTCCAGCCTCTGCACCTCCTGACATGAGAGATGAAAATTGTTATATTTATTTATTCTTTGCCCACCGCTTCATACACTCTGGACAGAGGCAACATATAGTGACAAACAACCAATTCACTTACATCTATTGTCAGTATAGAGTGTCCAATTAAGCTATGCATGTTTTTGGACATGTATCGCTTGGGAGAAAACTGGAGAACCTGGACACTTTTATGAGTAGAGGTATCATGCATTATTTTCATATTGTGGACATTTGCAAACTGTTTTTATTTGGTATTTTTAACAATTCATTTGAATTAATATTTATTGTACTGTTATTCTTCAACAAACTTTGCAACCTTGGTTCAAAATTGCAACATGATTTATAATAATTTCATGTAACATTCTTGTTTCACTTAATTTACTTAAAAGATTGTAATTCTTCGGGGTAAAATACAATTTTTTTGTAACCAAATCAGATACACAACCTTGAGTAAACCTTGTTAATAATGATCGGTCTCTTCCTTTTTTCACTCTCATCCTCGACAGTGGTGACGCACACCTCTCTTTACAATAGGGGTGGGAATCACAGGATAGCTCATAATACGATACGTGATACATGATACTAATAATATCACGATACAATGATTCTGTGATAATCAATATATTGCAAGACAATCATAATACTGATACATCACGATATCGGTCTAACCGAAGAAAACAAAGTGCCCGTGAAAAGTGCAGGATTTCTCTATTTATTCACAACATATGGACCAAAGTGCACAAAGTCTATGTATTGTATTGGGGCATCTTCAAACGTAGCTTTCTACGCCATTATCCTGCTGTTAACTTCCTCGTCTTTGGCCAGGTAACTTCCGCCCCAGTTTTCCTCATTCATTTGAGCAACACCACTGCAAGGACACATCAAATCTTTTCAGCAAAACCTGACAAGTGAAACCGGCAGGGACTGTTTGCTTAAGAGTGTCTTAACTCAGCAATTACTGATTATTGTATTGCACAAGGAAGGACAATCAAACGTTATTTTGAGCCACCACTGCTTTACAGTGTGTTACCTGTGTGTATGGAAGCATTTACATCATATTTAGGGTTTAAACATTATATATGATCATCCAACTAATACTTATTTATATTAGTTGATTTTGTCCAGTAATAGACTGATATAAAACATTTTTTTACGTATTGTGAGATTACAACATTTCGTAAGAATTTTTATTAATGTAAGTTATTTGATACTTGTTTTGAATCAGAAATCCTTTAATGTCCCACAGATGGGGAAATTTGTTTGTCACAGCAGTTCCAGGCTATCACAAAAGCAATAGCAAAATAGGCAATATAAATAGGCAGTGTAAAATAGACAATATAAAAAAGACAGTGAAATTTAAAAGGAAGGAAAAGAAAAAAATAGAGTCAGATTTACGTGTATACATATGTACATGGTACAGTGCAAAAGTGTCAGTCATTTTTATATACAGATATTGAATATATTATAATAAATATGGGTGATGAAGTGAGTTGTATAGACTATTTCACAGTGCAATGAAGTGAGTTGTTTTTTGGAAATGTTTGTTATCATCAATAATTGTGGTTTAGCATAATCATGACAGGACATTACCACACCACATCCTCCACCCACCTGCAGGTCTTGGGGGTAGCTGTTGTGGGACTGGTCTTCGGGCAGCAGGACATTCGGCGGCACCGTGAAACAGCGGCTCATCAGCAGCGTCTCCATCCGCTCCGACAGCTGCTTGAACCGGTCTTCGAGGAAGTGCTGCAGTTTCCTGCTGCACTCGCGGGCCCGGGTCCGGAGCAGCTCCTCGGCCGCGTCCGACTCTCCTTTGCTCAGTTGCCTCACACACACCTTCTCCACCACGGGTAAAATATCGCACAGGCAGTCCTGGAAGGCGCTGTAGACCCGCAACATACACGTCTGCGGCGTGAAGCCGAAAAACTGGGCCTCGTACAGTTTCAGAGTCGAAGGAGACAGACAGTCCGTCCCCATGTCCACCTCTCTGCGGACCTCCATCTCTCCTTCTTCCCGGGCTTCCCGCGCCATATCAAAACTCTGACGTCATCCTTTTTCCGCCTTCCTCTTATGACGTTTTTAAGATGTTTGCCAAGTGAAAGATGGCGCTTTACCGCCACCAACCGGCGTGGAAGTATAGATAAATAGTTAAATAAATAAATTACATATAATATAGTACATATATAAATACAAACGAACAGCATTTACATGCTGAACAAACAAAAAGAAAACAACATATAAAAAACAATTAAAGGGTGTTGACATGAAAATAATCTATGCGCATTAGTTAAAAAAGATTATAGGTATACATTTTCAGGATTATATTTCACAGAATTTCAAGGTTAAAGGCTTTTGATTTTGAAATGATGTGTACTTCATAGCTGAAACTTATACTATATGATACACAGCAAATCTATAAATATAAACAGACAGAAATACATTTAAAATTAAGTAAATAATAACATGGACAACAACCATTGAAACACTAAATTACATATATAATTTAATTTGAATGTAATATGTTTAATAATGTGATAATTTACTCCAGAATGTCTTATTATTTCATATATTTAGTATTATTTTCTGTCTATATTCTAACACCTAGATGATTTTAAGTGGCAGGCCACATGTGGCCCACGTGCCCCAAGTTTGACACTGCTGACATAGATCATGTAACTTACCTATTATTATTATTATTTATTTATTTTATTATTTTTTATAAATTAAATTGTTAGTCTAATTGTTTGACATTCTTATACATATTTCAAGAAGGGGGCACCAAAATGCATAGGGCCGGCCTTGATAACGATAATAGTGTTGACGAGTGTGTTTGAAAATAATCCGTATCATGACGTCAGACGCACGGCTCGGACACGCCCCCTCGTTGGCAGAAAAAAAGGACATGCGCGAGCGCGCTCTCTTCCTGCTCGGCTGATGCTGCTTCTCCCCCTCTGTCTGTGGATGTGTTGATAGCGGCTTCTGCTCACACACGTGTGCGTCTTCCTATGTGAATCTCTATCCTCGGGACCCGTTCTCAAACCTCATCCTCCTGCTCCATCACGGTAAGTACACGAACCGTCGGCGGTGAGTGTTTTCGCGTCTGCGCAGCCGCCCGCGCGACGGGGGCAGAGGTTACGGACCCTGGAAGTTTAGCCGGGTTTGCCGCTATTAGCTCGATGCTGCTAGCTAGCCGCCGCTTTTGCCAGTGCGTTTACTTTTTTGTTGTTGTGTCGCTGTGGATCGCTAACGTTAGCAGCTGGAATTCTCCTCGTCTGTTCTCAAATACACTGTATATAGTTTACGCGAACGAAGACGCTGTTAAGTGATCGTTTGTAGGCCGAAGAGCACGGCTAACTCAACAACAGTGTCTGCATGTTTATTTTCTACGAGGACACAGTGAACTCACACACACAACATGCTCAGTCTCTGTCCTTCGAACAAAAGGTTCCCCAGTTTGTTTTCTACAATTAACATTAATCAACACAGCCATAAACAAGCTAATGCACTAAAATGTAGGGCTGCAGCGATCATTAATCGATGACTGCATTAATCGTCAACGATTTAGATAATAGGTTTGAGTGTTTTTCAGCTTCTTAAATGAAAGTATTTTCTGGGTTCTTTGCTTCTTATAACAAAGAAATCATTAAAACTGAATAATTTTGGTCTTGTGGACACAACTGGGCGCTGATCAACATAATGCGACACCTTACCAACAAGTGCCTGAATAATCGAGCAAATAATTGACAGATTAAATGATTATGAAAATAGTCATTAGTTGCAGCTCGACTAAGATGAAAGACTGACTGTTGTACAAAGTGGCTGCTTTATAATATGACGGGTTTTATTGGTATTTATTTTAATTTAAAGTAATAATTTGTTAAATTTACTGTTTGAACTGTCCTTAATTTTTTGTCATTGTTGTCTGCCTGTTGGATGAGTGTGAATGCTGCCGACTACAACAAACTGCCCCTTGTGGATAATAAACATCTATTCTGTTCTACTCTGTTGTGTTCTATTCTCTCTTCAAGTACAAAGCCATATAATCCAGTCAACATGGGGGCTTATCTGTCGCAGCCAAACACAGCCAAGACCTCTTCTGATGGCGGCAACAGCAACTTAAGCTACGGCTTCTCTGCCATGCAGGGCTGGCGTGTCTCTATGGAGGTAAGGAGGAAAATTAGATCAAAGCCATGTTGCTCTCCTGTGTCCTTAACAGGTTGGAATGACGGGGTTGTGAGGCCTTTTATGTGTAGATTTCATTTGAATTTAGCCGCTCAATGTCACGCAAACGTGTCCCCCAAACTCCTCCTCTTGCTGCATCAGTTGCAGTGTTGGATGAAGTCTGTCATTCACCATCAGTGTTTTTGTTATGGTCTGTAATTGATGTTAGCAGGACATGTTTAAAAACTCATGTGGAAAAAAAGGACTTGAGTCTTCTTGTAATTCTCTCAAATCAGAAAATATGGTGCATTATCATGTATGAGCCAATTTGATGTAATAGATAAGATACAATTACAATTAACAGATAAATTTAGTTCACACGTGAGCAAGTATGCCAAAAATAATGTATGCACATGAGCATTCATGAACAAATTCGTTGCCATTGTTACAATGCAGTATGAGTTGTGGTCTCATGAACTTTCTCAATGATTGAATTAAAATATTTTCCTACATATGTATGTTGCTTTTTTTTTAAGGCCAGAAGGGACATTTTGATCGTTATATTATGTGAACATGTGCTGATATAATAATCATTAAGTATTTTTACTTGTGCTGTGTTGCAGGATGCTCACAATTGTATTCCGAATTTTGATGAGGATACTGCTATGTTTGCTGTCTATGATGGACATGGAGGTAAAACACCTACATGTTATTGTACAATTTACAGTATTTTTCAACGTGTTATACCTAAGTGATAATACACAGCAGCACCCACTGCCCCACAGTTTCCTTTCTAACGAGGTGGTCTTCATAGCCAGCACCAGCAGACCCACAAATACCCTTTATTGTTTACAATATGTTTTTTGTGACTTTTATGACAGGTTATCTTCATGTGTAGGACACATCTTGGAGTATTTAGTGTATCCACGCCCACCCTGAGAATTTATAACCTGTTGTTCTCATTTAGGTGAAGAGGTGGCTCTGTACTGTTCAAAGTACCTTCCTCACATCATCAAGGAACAGAAGACCTACAAAGATGGCAAACTGCAAAAGGTACGATGCTCCAGAGCATAAAGGCCTTCTCCTTTTTAGACATTTCTGTGGCCAGTGTTTGCTGCTTGATGGCGCTGTGTCATATCAGGGCAGTTACAGTACTATGCAAACGTCTTAGGCCACCATTAGCTTGGTTTTTGGCCCTGCTGGTGCAAAATTATGATTTTATGTCTGTCAGATCAATGGCAGTTTGAGTTGAATGAGATTGAAAGTTCATCTGATACAGTATATTAACAAGCTTCAGATGAGTAAAACTAATACATGTGCATGTAATTTTCAGGTGTCTTTAATAAACTTGATCTAATAGGTGTTTTTTATGGCCTAATGTGCATTATCCACCATTATCGCACAAAACTAATACTGCACAGTCCCACTTGACTTTGACTGACACACATTTTGCTTCTTACCTTCAGGCACTGGAAGACGCCTTCTTGGCAATTGACGGCAAAATAATCACAGAAGAGGTCATCAAGGAGCTGGTACAGATCGCTGGACGACCCACCAAGGAGCTGCCCACAGAAAAGGTGGCAGATGAGGATGACTGTAAGTACATCTTTACAGTATGTTGTATTATCTGGTGTAGATCTAATTTTTTACAAATATAATATGGAACATCCTCTAACATCATTATTACCAGCTTTATTAAAGACATTTTCAGTAAATGCAAACAAGGGCACAAAATAAACCACAAAAACTGATACAACAAAAAAAATCACAACTGGAAAAACTGTGATGTCACATCAGAGTAACGTTTCTGAGTTGATATATTTGATTTCAGTGGACACAGAGGAGGCAGCTCTTCTCCATGAGGAGGCCACAATGAGCATAGAGGAGCTGCTGGTGCGCTATGGCAATGCTGTCAAACATGCCTCTGCCAACAGGTATTCCATCAATCTTCTATTTTCATACTAGGTCTTAACCCTTGGGGCTACTTTGACTCTGTATTCCAAAAGAATTGACACCTGAATTTGGTTGTTGTAGTTTTCAATCTTTATGCCAGCACGTGTCCTGTTCTCACATTTTCCTCCATTCCAACATAAATTATATATGAATAGGAGAATCTCTGCATCTGCTTTACTTGTGCTTTAATAGGCAGTTGAACCCTCTGTATTTCTTTTTTTTTCTTCTTTTTTTTGTTTGTTTGCTATTTTTAGTACAGCTGCTAAAAAGACATCCTGCCCTCACCCTCAACCTGAGGCCTCAGGAGACAAAGGGGAAGGTGGTGAAGAACAGAAGAAAGAGGGGCTGAACGGAGAATTGGAGGAGGAGAGCAATGGGAAGGCGAAGGAAGGTGAAGGAGCACCATGTGGTTCTAAGATGCGGGCCTGTCGGCAAAAAGGAAAGAGCGGAGAAGGTGGTGCAGGTACAGATCATGGATTCGTTTTTAACCAAAGTGTGTAAAAAGACAGACTGTTAAAAAAACATTGACTTCAATTCGTGAGACTACAGAGTGCAACAATTGGAGGACTACTCCACTCACCTCTACCTTACCTAAAAGCATTAGTGAACTACAGTGGCCTTCCCATACTAGAAAGGATATAAACACACTTTCACAGCTCTGTAATCAGATTATGCATCCAATTCATGTTGGCAGAGTTTTTCTTTATTGTTTGAGTTGTAAGCAACTGCTTGCAAGATGGTGGCCTCTGTAAGGCAAGACCCTTGTCTACATTTCATGGAAAAGGTTCACTCTAAGGCTATGAAATGTTTTTTGTATTGAAGTGATTATTTACTCGTGCAAACCTACTTTGGGTGAGAGTAAGGGTTGTGTCCCTGTAGTTTATAAAATTTCTACCAGTCGGCCCTCCTAAATGTTATACACTAGACTTTTTTAGTGTTTTAGTTTAAAAGTAGCCTACGTGTTAAAATAAGTGTAAATGTGAGAAAATTGTCATTCTCTTGACAAGTTTTCTAACAAAGTGAAGAAGTGGTCTCATTAGTTATAAAATAACAAAAATCACTCTTATTAAACACTGCCTACGTTTTGCCCTCTTTACTCTGGCTTCTTGTGAACAGCAGCTGACTGTGGAGAGTCAGGGAGCTCAAACGGTGAGGAAAAGGCTGGTAAGGCCGAAGGAGATGCAGGTCCTTCCTGCTCCTCTCTGCCCTCCAAGGCTGGAGGAGATTCAAAGTCCAGGCTCTTTGATGACAGTGAGGAGTCTGAGGAGGGAGAGGAAGAGGAGGGCAGCGACGAAGAGGTAAGAGTCGGAGAAGAGAATGTAGGTTTTGCTCGGCTGTGAAGGCTCATTCACTCTGAAAATCTTTGTAATTACGGTTTTGCTTTTGAAAATATCAGGATGGCAGTGAAGATGAAGATGGTGACAGCAGTGAGTTGGAGGAAGAGGAAGATACAGAGGAGGGAGAGGAAGACTCCGAGGAGGAAGAGGAGGAAGAAATGTGTCTACCTGGAATGGATGGCAAGGAGGAGGTGTGTAAAAACTGACAAAATCAGCTTTATGACAGTGCTACAAACTACCCTTACATGGCCGAGTCATAGTGTCCGCTATATCTAAACAAATCCAAACTCTTTTTCTGTGATTCTAAAAGAACAAACACAATTATTTCATGTCATGTTGGAAAGTTTTTGTGTGGACGATAATCAGTTTAACCATTTAAAGGGCACCGCTGTAATTTCAAGCCATGAAGCCATTCTGTAATAAGGTTTGGGGTCTCCGAAGCCACACTTGTTTGTCAGCATCATGAAATAAAAAAATGTTGTTATATCTACAGCCCGGCTCAGACAGCGGCACCACAGCTGTCGTGGCTCTGATCCGAGGGAAGCAGCTGATCGTGGCTAACGCTGGAGACTCTCGCTGCGTGGTGTCTGAACGCGGTAAGCTGAGGATCTTCACCCTGGTTTTTATTTACCTCATTACGTGTGTGTGTGAGAGGTGTTGGGCAACTGTGCCATATACAGACCCTTTTCAAAAAATTAGAATATCATGGAAAAGTTTATTTATTTCTATAATTCCATTCAAAAAGTTAAACTTTCATAGATTATAGATTCAGGGCCCACAATTTAAACTATTTCAAGTATTTATTTGTTTATTTTAACATAATTTGGGATTCCAGCTAGTAAAACCCACAAAAACAGAATTCATA